>JASANC010001770.1:0-137737 GCA_030248135.1 Theristus sp. LFF4_11 | reverse complement strand
GTGGTAATGTTTGGTTCAGTGATTCAATGCGGGCATAGAAAGGAAATAAGTGTCATGCCGGTGACGTGGAAACTCAAAATTGGTAAAAATGACCCGTGTCCCTGAGATACGGTTAAGTCACCAGGGCCATTTTGAATTGCCGCATCAAGCATAAAACTGATTTCCGTTCGACGTCCACAAAGCGCTTTTACGTCACAGAACCAAATGAATAAATCGTAGCTATGGTAAAACCGACACAGGCAGCAAGAATGTTCAAGTAGTGGAATGTTTCAGGGAAGAATACAATGTAAGTAAAGAATACTAGAATCAACAATCACAGCTGCATTCCAAATAAAGCAGAATAAACCGTAAGAAGCGTCAACAAAAATCTGACATAAAATACAATCTATAAAACAAAACATGATTCATTTATTGGGCGTAACACGATTTCGGATTCGATAGGTGATCAAGTATTCCGGGTAGGCCTGAACGCAAGAAAGAATTGTTATAATTTGATATTTGAAAATCATATTTGTTTCAAACTGTCCGACTTTGTGGTTTGCTCACTGCGCCGACGTGGGTGCGGCAACAGTGATACTGTCAAGGGGCAGTGAAGCGCGCGTGTCTCCAGATACCGTTAAGACAACGGCTGCAGTGCCCTGTTCATCACGTGGCCTCGGTGGTAGCGCGTTAGGCTTGCGTTCGGGGGATCAAACGAACATTCTCTGTACTCAATGACAGAGAAAACTCGATACGTCCGTTCTGTACGCTTTTCTGTGCTAGCCCTGGTTAAAAAACAATACTGTTCCTGCTCGTTCGTTCGTCAGAGCGAGCATTCGCGTGCTGGAGGTGGTCGAGCGAACAGCGCTCTGACGTGCTTGCTTGACGCGAAGCGAGCTTTGACGCGAAACTGGTGCAATGAACAGCAACAACAACAGCGGCTTGGATCGACTGCCCCACATGCTCTCTGCCACGGAGCACACAACAACACAGCGTGCTACCAGCGTTCATACAAATCACACCATCAAAACAGCGAGTAGCAACGTTGTTTGCGGTGTGTTTGCAGCTGTGCATGGTCTTATGCACGCGTGATCACATCGCGTTTGTCGCTGATCACTCAACCATTCCGCAGGCACCCTTTCAAACAGCGCACAAAGCAACCGAGCCTCACCTGTTCACCCCTGTAGATCACGTATTCCGGATAGCAGAGGCCGCCGGACGTCGGTCGCCCGACCACCGAGTGATGACCGGGTGGCGCGTGCGCGAGTTTCGCCGCTGCGATCTGCTGGAATTGGTGGCCGAGGGTGACGCGGCACAGCAGCAGCTGCCTGCAGGGAGACACGAGTGGTTGGTGACAGCCGAAACATACAGGGTGAACCAAAAAAAGGTTCCAATTCTAAAATGCTCTCACTGGCGTGTGCTGAGGTGTTTAGAGCTGAAAATTGGAACACTATTAGAAAACAGTTGGACGTTTTTCTGACTATTTTTTTTCACGGTATGTTGCCCCTATCACTCACTACAGCAGAATATCTGAAAAACATGAAAAATCGACAAATGTGGTGAAATAAAGAGGGTTGATTTAGCTGAAACAAGAACCTCATGGCTTAAAACTTGGAACACTGTTAGAACACTTTGAGATTTTTTTTTTGATCAAATTTTGCTTGGTTTACTCGTTTCTGTTCATTTTTTACAGTGCAATTTTCAAAAAATAGCGATTTTTGACGAAAAACAACGTTCATTCATAATCTCACTGTTTATCATTGCTCATAAACGGACTTTCGAACTAATGTATCGCCATGCGGGGCAAAATTGAATTTTGTACAAATTGCCGAACCACTATGGAAAAGTTATTCGCATGTTTCGACCAATTAGCACACCAGACTCGCTTCTCTGCCGTCCACTTAACCATGATGGCAGCAACGACTGAAAATGGAATTGCATCTTTCACTGCAGAAAATAACCAGTCTGCTATGGTGAAAAATATTGTATCAGAGTGGCAAATTGTGTGAATTAAAAAAAGAAAAACAGTTTGCACCTGGAAAGATAAATTCGCATCTGTTCTGGGCAGAACCGCTCACGCACGCTCAGACTCGAAGTGAAACATCAGGTTGATCAATGACTGTTTAAATGCAATTCAGCATTCGGCATTTCCAAGCTACTGTGTGTGCATATTGTTTTTTCATCTTTTTTTGAGTTGTGAACACTCAGGTTGTCACCAACGTTCATCATTTAGTCTTTGTTACAGCTAAATTAACCCTCTGCATTTCACCACATTTGTCGATTTTTCATGTTTTTCAGATATTCTGCTGTAGTGAGTGATAGGGGCAACATACCGTGAAAAAAAATAGTCAGAAAAACCTCCAACTGTTTTCTAATAGTGTTCCAATTTTCAGCTCTAAACACCTCAGCACACGCCAGTGAAAGCATTTTAGAATTAGAACCTTTTTTTTGGTTCACCCTGTATTCGTCGAACTGAACTTGCACATCTGATATGCTTTTTGTGGAAGATTACAAAAGCGAACTATGCACCACAGGACAATCGACAAGCGAAACTAGGTGAGCGCAGACTCCAGTTCAACCAATATTATGAAAATAGCAGAATTTATTTCAGTATTTTCCAATACTCGAATGCGCCGAAGTACCGTTTACAAAGATAGCACGACTTGTCACGATGCTCCTGACAGCCGACGCCGCCCGCAATCCCATAGACGTACTGGTTGCTCTTGCTCGAGTGCTCCGCGAAGTAGATGCCTGCAATGGCGCACAATTCGTTGATTGGTTGGTTGGCTGGCGCTTGCCATCGGTGCTCTACTGGCCTGATCAATGAACACCAGAACACTCGACCGAAACAGCGACCGACCAGCGCCGAACATGCCGCCAATGTAGGCGTGTCGCTCGTCGAAGCCCTTCTGCACGATCGCGCTGACGTAGGCGGAGCCGTGGAACATCAGTTTCTCGTTGTGCTGCTGCGCGTTCTCCTCGGCGATGTCGTCCCGCCGGCGGATGTACCTGCAAGCCGTATGGTGTTCTGTTGATCATTCGTTTTTGTCGTTGCTTGCACACTTTTAATTCGATTTACATTTCAATATTAAACACAATCACTTTTGAGGCTGTACTGTCGAGAATAACTGACAGCAAATATGACTCATATCCCAAGATCGCATCTCTGTTCTGGTGTCTATTTGGTTTGTTTGGTTCTTCGTTTAATGCCATAATTGTTGCATTGCTTCGAAACGGAATCATGCAAGAGACTTTAGACAAGAACCAAAACACAGCAGTCATTGGTCCACGTCTGAGGACCGAGCACTATTCGCTATCATTTCCAAACAGCAGTCAGCGCATCAGCGCACGCAGCGCAAGACCACACAACAAAGCTAAACAATAGCGGTGCCAACAAAAACCGACCGTTCCCACAGCTTCTTGTTGAATATCTTATGCACCTTGATCACATCATATTCGTTGAACGTGCCACCAGCACTCTCCTTGTGATCAACGATCGTTGCTTGCATCTGAAAACGTTGCACTTTGTGCAGATCATAAAAAACCTTAGCACAAAAAAACGGTGGCTCTCTATTTCGTTCAAAACTCCGTTGCTACTTGGCGTTGTTGTCTTGCCATGCCATGGGAATGTATGTGTTTTTGCGAACTGCTTCTTTTCTTGCAAAACAATAGTTCAACAATATTCTAACAAACAGTTCAACAAAACTACGTCAGATAATAAAACGGGGTTTCCGTATTATGTGAGAAAAAAAACTGAAAGAAATACAAGATTGAAAGTGACCTCGTCTTCAACGGCCATGAACTCGGGGTGCTTCCTTGAGAGCGGCACAAGCACGGTGCCTTGGAAGCCCGGCGGCATCGGCGGAAAGCCGGGCATCGTGCAGCCGACTAGAAAACGATGTTTTTATTAATCCGATCTTTTCATTTCATTTTATGTTAGTTTTGCACATTTTTGACATATCTTAGCGCTTAGAACAATGCAAGCAAGCAAGAACAATGCAACAAAACAAGATAGCGTAGCGGAGTAGGCCTCCGTCGGAAACTGGGGTCTTTGGTACCCAAGAACGTGCGTCCCTGGCATCCGTCTCACACACAGCGGCGCTAAACGCGTGTACCAATTGTCGCGGAGCCCGCAGAAAAAAGCGGCCATATGACTGCCATGCAGCTCTCAGCGCAACACCAAGCTGTTGATGAGTTACAACACCCGCCAGCCGCAAAACAACAACAACAACCAATCAGTCAACGCAACCACGCACGCACATTAGTGACGTTATCGGTGTTTGATGGAAACTGAAAGGCAAAACGGCAACACCAAAATTTCCACAAACTCGGCTGTCCAACGGTCAATTTCTCAATGCTTCGCACGAGCTTATGTCGAATGCCATACGCCTCGAGGCCAATCTGGCGTAATTCGTCGTGGCCCATTTCAACGAGAACATCCATTGAGATCTGTGTTGAAAAGAAAAAAATTACTTCGTTTAGACAGTCCCGCTTATACGTGAAGTTTGCAGACGTACGTCGACGTACGCCAGGTATGAATGGTAGCATGGAATAACACGAGATTTAAAGTGACGTGACGTGTCGTACATGCAAACGTCTGTATGAACAGCAGTATGCAATAACACGGGACCTAAAGTGACGTGACGTGACGTGCCGTATGGACGGGTATACATACGTCAGGTATAAACGAGCCTAAAATCACGATCATCTAAACAAACGGGAATGCGGTTTCAAATTGGCATCGTGGTCGTCATGGAAGATTGTTGGATGGAATGTAAGTGAATAAAAATGGTAGAAGGTTGTACAAGTGTTGTAACAAGACATATGAAAGCAATGTATAAGACACAATCCAGTACGCCAGAAACGCACAATTGTGCAAGAAACTCATCACTTGAAAAAAAAGTAAAAAATGAACTTTTAACTGAAGCCAACAGTTCATCATTTTTTCATAAAAATGTCCGCACCGTTTTCATGTGTGTTCACAACAAGCAAACCTGTTCCTTCTCCATGAGCTCCGTGAGACACTCGAGTCCAATGCTGTACAGGAACCAAGCAACGCTCATCTCGGCCAACGGTTTGTCACACTGCTGGTGCAGCAGATCACGGGCTCGCTTCAAACCGCTGAGACCAGCGCCGCTGAAGCTCGTGTTTGCACGCGGCTACAAAAATGAGAGCGAAATGTGTGGCTGGTAGACGTGCGATGTTTGTGATGCACGCACACAGACACAAATGCGGCCGCGATGTCACAGTGGGCAGCGTTCAGGTTTGGAAAAATCTACTCGTTATTTGTGAGTGTTGGTGGCATAGTAGTTTTACCTAGGGGGCGGGGGCCTGGGGGGCCGCCCCCCCCCCAAAATTTTCGAATCTATCTCTATCAAAAAGATTTTTTTTTCGGCTCAGCTATTATCTATCTAAAAAAATTCTCAGCCAGCTATCTATCTAAAAATTTTTACTTCGAAGACATAAAATGAGTCAATTTTTGACCAAAATTGACCATTTTTGCTCGAAATTCTTGAAAATTTCGATAATTTTAGGTAAAATACGCGTTTATACTTGATTTTTAGCATGTTTTAAGCATTATTTATCTGTTTTTATAGCTTTTTAGCGTTTTAGCTATCTATCTATTTAATTTCAAAATTTTGACCGCCCCCCCCCCCAAAGTCACATGCCCCCCCCCCGCGCCCCCCCAAAATTTTCCAGCTATCTATCTGGAAAATTTGCTCCAGCTATCTATATCGCCCCCCCCCAACCCCCCGGCGCTGGAACAACTATGGTTGGTGGCGGACGAAAAACATGTTTCGAAGAGCATCACACTAGAAGTTTAGCTGATGAATGCAATTTGCGTTGCGCTTACGGTGCAGGAAAACCACACCTCAAAAAACCCTGACATTTCGCCTTTCCATTCTCAAAACAAACGCACACGCACCACCTGTTGTTCCAACGCGACGATTGCCTTAGGCGTTTCCTCCGGCGAATCCGCCGTATCGCCTGAATCCAAACGCTCCGGCTCAGCGTCTTGCGAATCATCGTGTTCATTCGTTCGCTCATTACTTTCACGATCTTCTGACGAATTTTCAAACTGCGCGCGCTCCAGACTCGCCCTGTTACGCTGACTGCTCTTTCGGATTGACGTTGCGCGATGCGCCGTGTACATCTCTGAAGTTCGTGACTTGCTTTTGTTTGAAACAAAAACTCTGCGGGACTGTTCAGTCCGCATGCTGAGAATGTGATGTTACAGAACTGCGCCCAGAAAACTTTTCAAAAGCATAAAGCATTAAAAATTTAATAAATTCGATGTTTATGTTGTCTCGTAGGAACAAATGCACAGGCACACGTCGTGTCGTCGTGTTCAAAGTGGCACAAAGTACCATGTGATTTTTCACAGTTTTGAATACAATGAATGAATAGTTTCGTGGGAAACCAAAAAATTAGACAGAAATTAGCAACCATGGTGCGTGTGTTTTTCTCACGCGTGTTTGGGCAAGAATCGCTTTGTGAATTTTCTTTCTACTCGAACGAATCTGTCGACGTTGGATGGAACATGTTTGGGTGCAATGTTGCATTCCGTGAACATGCCACCACCATTAACGGCCTTCACTAAGCACCAACCTAAATGCGTCAACTCCGGCGTGCAAGTCTCCAGCACATTATTCTCCAGTCGACACATTGACGGCATTGCGTCCGCAAGCAGACATTTCACGTCATCGGCCTAAAAAACACAAATACAAAAATCTTTGTATTTTTTTGCTTCTGCGACTCTATGTAGATGTGGATAGAAAATCAGTTTTACGCTTGGCTTGATGCGGCAATTCAAAAGCATTGAGTCGCAAAACCATGAAAAATGATAACAACCAATCGGTGTGAAGAGCCGAACTGTAAATCACCAACAATCAAATAATTGGCTGCTTATTGGGCTCACTGCTTGGTGACGCCCGGCTCGCTGTAGTCAACCAGCTTGCCAGAACGCACAAACTGCATGTGTTCTACAGTTTAACTGCATAAAAATTCAAAATTCGACACCTCTTCTCAACTATTTTTTACTGCAATCAAAAACTTGTATCACTGAAGTTGCAACCGTTGCGATATCGTACGGCGCGTAGCCTTGGTGGTTACGGAGCGATGCGTCAGCGCCGCGGCTTACCAGCAGAGCACATAATTGAGTGCGGCCTTTCAGTGCCGCCTGCAAAAAAAAACAAGAAGCATGAAGGGACATTACAAATTTTGAAAATCACCCAGAGTACAGCTGAATCTTTGGATGGGGTGGGAACGGATGCGAAGGGCACAGCCAACAAGCTCGAATTGATCTGGACGCTTTCAGAATTCGACAATGTTCTTCTATCTTCTTTGTATTCTGGACAGCTGAGCGTTCCCATGGGTCAATGTTTTCGTCAGGTTCCGATGTTGGCGCTTCCTCGAAGTGGAACCGGCGGCCTCGGCCGCAAACGCCAACGACACGGCTTCGCCCATCCGTGCCACGGCAACGAACAAACAACAACAATGTTTTCGTCAGAAAAGGTAGCGAAAGCAACTTTCCGTCTGAGAGTTTAAAAAACTGGGTAGCGAATCCAACTGTCTATCTGGGACTTTCAAAATTGGGTCAAACCTCGTGTAACGCCGTGAATCCCCATCGATCGGCCGCTCTCAGGTCGGCGCCATGTTCGATTAGCAACTGCGCCATTTCGACGTGCTGCAAAATCAAATTCACAGTCAATTTCGCACTGATTTGGTTGTGTGTCGATTGAAACTGAAATAGCAATCAATGGTCAGATGGCTGCATCGAGCCCGAACCAGATGATCAGATCAAATTATGCATATGAAGCCTTGGTTGCATCAGCGTGCTTCATCGTTCATAGTGGATTTAGTGCAGACCCACTACGCATTGAGGTTGTGGTGTGCCGGACACTCAAACCGAAGCTGGTCCCTCAAGCCAATCAGTAAAAAACCCGAGTGGATTCCCTTAGCAAAAATTTCCATAAATTAGTCCCTTCACGGTTCTCATCAATCCAATGTACAATGAATGCACCTGATCATTACAACCAAAGTTTGAACCGATTTGAGAACAAAGTCTGCGCTGACCCCATAAGAAGCGGCATTATGCAGCGGTATGAGTCCGCCCTTGTCCTGTGCGTTCACTTCAGCTCCGTTTTGCAGCAGAAATTCAGCAACATCATAATTGTTGTAGCCAGCTGCACAAATTACAAAATATCAATGATTTATAAAGGGACCAATCAGTTAGCACGATAATTGCGAGTGGTCAAACAACACACGCGACAGTGTCGATTCGACAGTCAACAATTCGATTGCAGTACCTTGTGAGATTCGACTGCAACAATTCAAAAAAAATGCACGTAACTCACCAGCTAAATGCAGCGGCGTCGAGTTTCGCCCCTGCGTGTCGCGACAATTGACGCTTCGTTCCGTCACTAGTTTCCTGACACGCTCCAAGCTGCCGCGTTTCGTTGCTTCCAGCAATGCGATGTCGCCTGAACGGGAAAAAAACGTTTTTCGTCGTTGCGATTATGAATGTGATGTCACAGAAAATAGCAGGAACAGGGAAATCATAGAGCTTGCTAATTTGATTGAGTTTCTTTCAGAACAGGTTCCAAACAACAAAAGGTCAACAAAAGTTGTTTCTTTTGTTGTTTCAGCGCTTTAAGCAGTGTAAGAGCACAGAGACAATCCTTCAAGTGAGCCTTGAACGAATATATCCGCAACGTGAGGAGGCAATTCTGCTATGTCCTAAACTTGAATCACGAATGATGAAGTGATTGTGATTCAAATTCACTTGCAGCTACAGGGTACAGAAACCATTATTGAAGCGAAACGGAACAAATTTCTACCAAACTAACCACGCAACAAATCAGCGACGTCGTCGTCGTCTTCCTTCACCAGATCCAGCGGCGTTTGCCCGTCACGATTCTTGCGCTTTCTATCAGCGCCGTTCTCAATGAGCAACTTGCAAATGTCGAACTTTCCCTTTGCTGCCGCTTCGTGCAACGGCGTGAACTTCCACAAATCCGCCGTGTTCACACTGGCGCCACGCTGGAAGGTTTTTCAAATAAGAAAACGAAAATCGAAACAACAAGATGATTGGCTGCATCTGAGAGCTGCTTCATGATATCTGCTGATTGCTTCACTGATCCCACTGTAAAGTCCGTATCTGAAGACCTGTCCTTAATTGACCGCATGCTTTCTTCAATCTTGTGTACCGCCGCAACAGCAAAAACACACGAGCCACACACACACAACGGGTACATTACAGCGCGTACAAATAATTCAACGTTAAAGCCACACACTAACTAACCTCGACCAACAGTTTCGCCACATCATAATGGCCGTACGAACAAGCGTTGTGCAACGGCACTAAACCACTGGAAATGAAATGAGAAAGTGTTATCATCAGGATGGAAATGAAAACCAACCTGGCCTCTTCTTAAGCGTGTCAGTTGTCATGAAAAGCTATTTTGTCTCGGTAGAAAAAATATTTTTATTCATGAATTTGGGTAACTGTGTTGAATGCGGGCGACATTACGACAAAAGCAATTTTTGAGTGAATGCAACGAAATGATCATTGACCTGTGCCAGCCGCCCATCTCTCTGTCACAGATCACCCGATGCATCCACGACGCACCAACACAGCCCATGAGCATACCCCTTGTCCCTCGCGTGCACATCAGCGCCGTTGTCCAACAGCAGACACAGCATGTCCAGGCGATTGTAGCCGGCGGCGAAATGCAGCGCCGTCGACTGGCGACCTTCTTGGTCACGTCGATTCACCAGTTCGCAGCGTTCAAGCTCGGTCGGCACGCTTTTTAGGAGACGCTGCGCGAACAGAAAGCGAAGCATGAACCTACGTGGTCACTGCTTCATGAATGCCCCCTTTAAATGCACATTCTATCGCGTGCCCATTTCGTAATGTTCAAATGCACTCTCAGCAACCAACCATGGCCAGCTCAATGTCGCCATTCTTGGACGCCTCTAGCAGCTGTGCATGCAGCGAACACGTATCCACGGGGGCATGAGCGAAATTGTCGTCTGAAAAACAAAAAAAAAACAAGAAATGAAATAGAAAGCGAAAAACATGTAAAATTCGAATTCCACAGAAGAAACCGTGTGATTGCTTCCAGAACTAACACTGTGGTACGGAACTGTCCTCCATTGGCCCCTAGGAGTCCTGACATTCGAGAACATGAGTGGTGTTCCATCACTTGTTTATTTCATTAAAAAACCACTGCACACTAACGATTATTTGCGAACATTTGCTGGCACAGTTCGGCAGGGTGCAACTGAAGTGCCAGTTGTCTGGCCGTCATTCCCCTCAATCCAACGGCCGTTTCATCGATGCCCAAATGCAACAGCGCACGACAGACGTCCGGTGAGCCCGTGCGGACGGCACGATGCAACGCCGTTTCACCCAGCCCATCGATGGCGTTGATCTGAGAAACGAAAGTTTTTCACGATTTTGTTTTTTCATATCGAACAGACGTCTGTTCTGCGACCATTTCATTCGCTGCTGAAGAATTCTTTCCAGTAAAAGTTCTGTTCTGGAGACCGTGCATTTTGTTTAGCTTCTGCCTAATGTTGTGCAGTTACGAATACACTCTTAGAAGTGTTAGTATCATAACTTGACATAATATGACGAAATTTGCTTGAGGTCGTCCGTTAAGCAGTGAATCAGTGCAGCGCACATAAAAAAAAGAAAAAATCTCAATGCTTTCAACAAGATTTCAACTGACATGCGCGCCACTCTTCACTAGCAAATGTGCGAGTTCAACGGTTTGCGCGTCAGCGGCTAGATGCAGTGCGGTCAGCATTTCATTGTTCTTTTCGTCCACGTTGATTGGCCGCTTCAAAAGCAGCTCGATGATTCGCCGTTGGCTGCTGCTCGCATGCGCGACGGTGACGTGCTGCAGTGTTGAATTCATGAATCTGTCAGTGCTTTCAACTTTGGTTGTTTCGTCCGTGATGTGAGAAGTGCTTTATACATTTGGAATTTGGATGGAACAGGGAGGGAACAACAAAATGATACATAAAAAACTGAAGAGAGGTAAATTGGTTGGTTGTGGTCGCTTCAAGGTGTTGAAAACGGCTCTAAAATGACGCGGGCTAAAAAACTAAACGTAACCGAAGTACACGCTTACCAGCGGTGTATTGCCAGTGTAAAAATGCTTGAACGATACGACGTTTTCATCAACAGCCAACCGTTTCACCCTCGCATAGTCGCCGCATTGGCATGCAGCAAGCAGCTGGTAGCCGTTGTAGTCACCTGAAGGAAACGCAATCTGAGAATGCTGATTGGATGGTACAATTCAGAAGCAGCCAATCAACCGGTGGGAAACTGAATAACACATCAAGCAACGCAGAGTTGTATTTCACTTTGCTTTTTGAATTATAATTCAAATAAATAAATAAATAATAAATGAACCCAAAATCACGCACGCATCAGCGCGTCGCGCAGTCGACTGCTGCCGGCGAGATCGAGCGCATTTTTTCCGTTGACGTTTCTGAGCGTCGGATCGCCGGCGTGTGCCATCAACACCGCGCACACCTCGGCACGATCCTTGCTGGCCGCCTCGTGCACGCTGCTGTAGTGCCACTGGTCGAGTGCGTTCGCGTCCGCGCCGTGCTGAACAAAAAAAATGTCAGTGCACGACCGCCAAGTGGTGTGCCGAGACTATTACAACTAGTGCAAGCACTGTTTCTGGCGGTGTCGCCCGGAAAGCGTGTACCGCGAACACACAGGCTCGTCAGTATGGTATGGCACGGAGGCCACCAAAAATGTTGACCAGCACAGACGGATTTTATGTCTGGCTGAAACATCAGCGAAACAGTGGTACGCACACAAAAGAAACCAGTTCGCCGTCAAACGTTTGAAATCATTTCCACAGTGAAACGCTCAAAATCGTGCAGTCCGCGCATTCGAAAAATTTCAGTTTGACACACTGACTGAGCCAGTGGGTGGGGGGCCACTCAGAAAACAAAACTTCACAGCAGCCAATCAGCGAGTTGCGCACAATTCACAGTCTGCTTTCACCTTCAACAACAGCTCCGTCACCTCCACATGGCCGTAGGAACAGGCGTTGTGCAGCGGTACGAGACCCCTGTAAAAGAAAAGAAACGTCAACTAAATTAGCAATGGAACTAAGGTGAAGATGTCAAACAAAAGCTCAGTTAAAATTATTTCAGAGCAACCCGTCCAAGCAATAACTCCAAGTACCCCTTGTCCTTGGCGTGCACATCAGCGCCGTGCGTCAGCAACAGCTCCACAATGTTCACTCGATTGTAACCAGCCGCCAAATGCAACGGCGTCGACTGAAACTCGCAAATGAAAACTTTTTAAAATTTTTATAAATAAAGCAATCCTTGCAAAGTAGAACAATGTGTGGACCAAATACAAAAATGTGCCAGCATACGGCACAAGAAAAGAACTTTGGCGAAAAAAGAACCCAAAATGAGGAATCGCAGCAATTAATTTCAAATAATTTCACCCGACGCCCATCGGTCGCATGACAATTGACATTCAGTGGTGTCAACAGCGACGCCAGCAGCGATTCGTTGCCGCTACGAGACGCGTCCAGAATCTCGTCCTTACGATACTCGCCTGAAAATTTATTTCGCCTGACCATAAAACTATTGAACTAAGATATTTTACTTGACGATAGACACTATTAGCACACTGAAACTAATCGGCACATACTGACTAATCAGTCAGAGGGTACACCGAAAGCCAAAAGTCAGTAGAAAAAATAAGCACAAGCAATACGGACCAGTAAAAACCGGCTGCACCGAAGGGTCGCAAACGTCAATTGGGGTTTTGTTGTCACTGTTACAGACGGTGCTCAGCGCGCCATATTGCAACAGCAGAATGCACATGTCGATCTGAGAAAACACGAAAAACGTGCTGATCGCATTGAAGATCCGAATCCCCACGTTACAAACAAACACACAGGCACACACACGCGATATCACACTGCACCCGTGGTTACATATGATATGATTGCATGGGTGTGGTGTGTTTGTTTGTGTGATTCGGAACCATTACCGGCACAGTGTATATGCCCATGCTGAAGAAATAGAATCGACAACAAAATTCAAAATATACACACGCAGCTAAACAGTCAATCAGCATGTGGCCGCAAAAGCTGTAATCTCATTGCTCCTGTAAATCAACCCAAATTGTGCGACGGTTCTCTGCATTTCGGATTGCCCGGTCCACTGCCACGTTTACACGCAGAAGTGCGTGGTGGTTCTGCTAGTGGTCTGCCTAGAGATGTAAGGGTCAAAAAAAAATTTTTTTTTTAATTTTTTTTTAAAAAAAGTAAAAAAAATAAGCATTTTTTTTTATTTTTTTTATTAAAAATTTTTGAAATTTTTTCTTTAATGTGCCCTGAAAATGCCGTTTTTGGCATAATTTTTCGAAAGTTCAACAAAAATTTTCTTTGACTTTACCTTGTCACTTAGTCTTCAACGCTGCAGGTGGTATTCTGGATTGATTTATCGACTGTTTTCAGCCTTGGTGAGTGATGATCGACTCGCGCATTGAAGTACTTGAGCGTCGCAAAGGCTAGTTCAACAAATTCCGATGTCGCTAAGGTGAGATAGAAGCAGAGAACTCACATTTACGCATCGTTTTTCAGGATCTCGAAAGGTGGAAATTGCACTGTCTGCCACTGCAAGCGTAACTTCGTTGGTTGCTCGTTGCTGTTTCGCCTCGCGTCGTCAGCATGATCACACCGGTTTGTTGTGGAACTTGTTTCCATGTTATTTGAGGTGAATTGAGAGGCAAAACACGAGACGTGATGTCGTCGGTGGGAAAATGGGGTCGCCGAAACCAAGTCTGAAATTTTCACCCTCCTCCCATATGAGTGGGGGTCATATGGTAAGTCGGTGGCTCCTCAGATGGTGATATTCGGACTCCCTAAAAAATTCTGAACAACTTTCATTTAAAAAAAAAATTTAAAAAAAAAAATTTTTTTTAAAGAAAAAAAATAGAAAATTTTTTTTTTCTTGACATCTCTAGGTGTGCCCCTCTTTGTGAAAACTTTTATTGGTGTCAGTCAAGCGCAACATCTGAGGAACCTTTCCTTTCGCAGCAGCCTCGTGCAACGGCGTGAATTGCCATTTGTCGCGCATGCTCGGATCAGCGCCCGCTTTCAGCAACACTCGCGCCACCTGCAACGAAATTTACTGACAGCTTCTTGTGGCCGCACAATAATTACGTATCAATCAAACGACTGTTTTACGTTCATAGGTTTTGTGCAAAACATTAGACGTTGCTGTGTACAAGCGGTGAATCAAACTGCAGCAAGTGTCCGAAAGCCAAAGTGGTTTTCTTAAACTCTTCAAGTACTACAATACCGGAACGAATCTTGCACGCTCGCACGGACCACTAACACACCAAACAAAACACACAAAAAAGCGAAATAAACGATTGTGTTTGTCTGTCAAAAACGGTTTTTACGAGGACCGTTGTTGTGTACGTTTTGGTAACAGATGGAAAGACATTGCAGACGATTCCTGCGCGTCTGATTCCAAAATAGAACAGCAGGAACAAAAAAAACGACTCCTCCAAAACGTGTGTGCGCTTTTTAGATCTAACCGTAAATCAAAATGAACGAACTGAAAGAGATAAAATCCAGCATGATCGATTGAACTCTAACCTGCGTGTGCCCGAACGCAGAGGCGCCATGCAGCGCGCTGCCGCCAGCCTCATCGAGCGACGCGATGTCAGCGCCAACCGACAGCAAATACTCGACAACGTCACAGTGGCCGAAACCTGCAACATGTGAAATCGTCGACTTTAAATTGAAGAATGAACCTGAAATTGGGGTTTGGTCGGCAATCCCAAAACCTCCTTTTTGGCGAAGCATGTTGTTTCACTAACCCGGTACCGCTCTTTCTTCTTTCGCGGGTTCTGTATTTCTCTAAAAAGGCGACTGGTTTAAAGAAACATACAGCATTTTTCGCACAATTGTTTTGTTTTGTAAGTTTCGCCGTTTCTGACCAGTAACCAACATTTTCACAAAAGTTCACGTCAGACTGCATTATCGGATTCAACCAGTTACAAGTCAATACAGAGACAGACAACCACTTTGAGTCTAAAGAGCAGCCCAAATTGTGAATCGGAAAGAGAAATAAAAAAAACAAACAAACCAGCAGCCACGTGCAGCGGCGTGCACTGGCGCGCGTCCGTGTTGCAAACGTTCACATTCGCCGGCGTCACAAGTTGTCGTGTCACCTCCAGTCTCCCGTCGCGGCAAGCCTCAAACAACGCATCGGTGAGTTCAGCCGCCGCCGCGTGATGGTTTTCGCCGCCGTCGTTGTCGCCACCAAGATTCTCCTTCTTCTCGTAGCGACGCGGCGACCGATGCGGCAATGTCGATGACGTGGTTAGGGTTAGGGGAAAAAAAAATCCGAATTTTTTTTTAAATTAAAAAAAAAATTTTTTTTTAAAAAAAAAATTTTTTTTTTACAAGTTAGGTTCGTTCGAAGCGTCTCGTCGAGCTGAGTTCATCTAGACTATTTTCAGAACGATCCGGGAAACTATAAGAGCGAAAATCGTGTTTTATTGAAATTATGTCCATTTCATAGAGGGAAAGTTGCATTTTCAACAGTAAAACAGGGCAATTTTTCACGTGTACTTGAATATTGAACCGTTCTTAGTGGTTCCTCTTTAGAAAATTACCAAAATTTGACTGTGTTCAAAAATTCCTGTTTGCTGTAGCTAAGTCGGCAACCCCTGTCGACCCGGTCGCCCCCCCCCCCCCCAAGACACTTACTTTCAGGTTCAACCAGCTATGCTATCTGCCACATGGCGAGAGCCCACTCTTCAAATCATCGTATCGAAAACACGTACCATGATTTCGCGATCACGTTGCGGGCAACTGACAGACGCAAGTTTAACACGTTAGTTTAGCTCAGCACGCAAGTTTTAACATGTGGCCATGTTATCGGGTATCTGAAAAACGGTCGTGTGATGTGGTATTAACCAACATCTCCGCTCAAATTGTTTAACAATATATCGCACAACTCCATTGTAGACCTATAACATACGCCAATCAACAAGATATCATGGCCTACCGACTGAAAAACATGTTCTAAGTTGCAAGAAAACGATTTCTGAAACGATATTTCAATTCAGTTAAGTCATTTCAACGCTAAAAATTGACTCTAGAAGTCATCCAAATCGAAAAACATGGAGTACGTCGGTCAAAATGACCAAATAATGACATTTACCTAAGCACACAAAGAAGTTGGGAAGAAAATTTGGTTTGAACTTTCAAAAAATTATGCCATAAATCGAATTTTCAGAGCAAAGTAGAAGAAAAAATTTTCAAAATTTTTTTTTTAAGTTTGAAAAAAAAATCCAAATTTTTTTTTAAAAAAAAAACGAAAAAAAAAATAAAAAAAAAATTTTTTTTTCAAAGCCCCTAACCCTAGACGTGGTCGTCGTTTTTATAATCCCGGTTGTTGTTGTTGTTGTTGTCGTCGCTGACGAGGCCACGATCTGTGTTTGTCCACCACGGCCATTCATCTACGCAAATGTAACGTCTGCTTGCGGCATGTTGTGAATTGTGTCAATTCAATTGTCGTGTGTGTGGTGAGAAACCCTGGCTGACATCAACTGTTTTGTTCGCTTTTCGGAGATCGAAGCAGCATGTGCCGCAACCCGCAACATCGACGGGTTTTTGTTTAAGCAAAACATTCAAGTTGCATTGCAGCAACACAACAATTTCTGAAACGACATTTCAATTCATCCAAGTCATTTCAACGCTAAAAATCATCCAAATCGAAAAACATGAAGTACCACAAGTACGATGGTCAAAATGACCAAATAATAACATATAGCTAAGTGCACAAGGAAGTTTGAGACAAAATTTGGTTTAAACTTTCAGAAAATTATGCCTAAAATCGAATTTCAGAGCAAAGAGGAAAGAAAAAAAAACATTTTTTTTCAATTGGAAGAAAAAAGATAACCAAAACCAAATCCGGATTAAAAAAACGAAAAAAATAAAAAAATCAAACCGCAAACGCGTCCGCTAACGCTACCTGCAACCTACCTGCCTGCCTGCCTGCTTGCCTCCACTCCAACCCACCCAACCAACCCCCGCAAAACCAAAGTTTGTACAATTGTAATCATACCGCGTAGGGTTAGGGAAAAAAATCCGGATTTTTTTTCAAATTAAAAAAAAATTAAAAAAAAAAAAATTTTTTTTTTACAAGTTAGGTTTGTTCGAAGCGTCTCGTCGAGCTGAGTTCATCTAGACTATTTTCAGAACGATCCGGAAAACTATAAGAGCGAAAATCGTGTTTTATTGAAATTATGTCCATTTCATAGAGGGAAAGTTGCATTTTCACCAGTAAAACAGGACAATTTTCGACGTGTACTTGAATATTGAACCGTTCTTAGTTGTTCCTCTTTAGAAAATTACCAAAATTTGACTGTGTTCAAAAATTCCTGTTTGCTGTAGCTAAGTCGGCAACCCCTGTCGACCCGGTCGCCCCCCCCAAGACACTTACTTTCAGGTTCAACCAGCTATGCTATCTGCCACATGGCGAGAGCCCACTCTTCAAATCATCGTATCGAAAACACGTACCATGATTTCGCGATCACGTTGCGGGCAACTGACAGACGCAAGTTTAACACGTTAGTTTAGCTCAGCACGCAAGTTTTAACATGTGGCCATGTTATCGGGTATCTGAAAAACGGTCGTGTGATGTGGTGAAGCACACAAAGAAGTTGGGAAGAAAATTTGGTTTGAACTTTCAAAAAATTATGCCATAAATCGAATTTTCAGAGCAAAGTAGAAGAAAAAATTTTCAAATTTTTTTTTTAAGTTTGAAAAAAAAAAATCCAAATTTAAAAAAAAACGAAAAAAAAAATAAAAAAAAAATTTTTTTCAAAGCCCCTTAAGCGCCATTCATGGAGGTTGAAGCGCGCTGAAGCGCGCTGACGCGCTTCACTTTGCTACACATTCACGAAGCAAAAAAACAGCGCGCTTCAGCGTGCGTCAGCGCGCTTCAGTTTTGGAGCACATGCGCATTCACGGACGCGCGCGCTGAAGCGCGCTGAAGCGCGCTGACCAGCTTCATCGTGAATGAAGAAATGAAGCTGCGTCAGCCGCTGCGGCATTTGATGTCCGGACATCAAATTTGTGTGTGCAAAATCGCTGATTGTTGCTGTCAGTGACAATCTTTCACAAATGTTGCAAGACTTTTTTGTTAAATCATTTAGTACTTTTCTGACAGATTCTGAACAGTATTGTATAGCGTAATTAGTCTCAAAATAAGTGTGACAGTGAGAATACGAATACTCAACAAAGCATAAAAGTAGTGCAAGAAATTTGTGTGAAATTTATGTGAACTGTACCCGTGCGACGGTGGGGGTACTGATTTGCGCAGCCCTTAAAACCGGTGTGCAGCCCGCAAGAACAAGCTTTGCTTCATTGCAAAAAAAGTTTCCTCAACGGCAGCACATGATTAGTGAATGTTGCACAAATCAAAAGATCAAAACATTCACTGAAACGGCGAAAACAACGAATCGAAGCGGTATATAGTGTGTACTAAACAGCACGTACGGAGACAACACAGACAACAGCACAAAACGATAAAACTGAATGACGTTTAATGAACAAACACCTAGAGAGGTTCCCACCTGTCAACTACTATAGTGCAGTGGTAACGTGTTGTGCCTGTCAGCACAGAGGCCAAAGTTCGAAACCCGTCTGAGCCCAGTTGTTTTTATCGTTTTTATCTGTTGGTTTCTTTCACAAACGCAGCACAATAAAACTTACTGTATTCCTCAATTAATTTAATTTTACCACAATTAAATTCATTCCCTTTTTGGTCTGCATCTATCACAATTGAAAGCGCAGAAATTATGCAAATACGTTTCATTTTTCAGACAAGCCGCTGCGGCATTTGGGGTCCGGACATCAAAAGCCGCAGCGGCTGACGCAGCTTCATTTCTTCATTCATGATGAAGCTGGTCAGCGCGCGCGTTCGTGAATGGACAAAAACCTAAAAAGCCGCAGCGGCTGACGCAGCTTCATTTCTTCATTCATGATGAAGCTGGTCAGCGCGCTTCAGCGCGCGCTTGCATGAATGGGCCTTTACCCTAATACCGCGCCGCGCCGCGCCGAAAAAACATTCAAAAAAAATTATTGATAAAAAATAGACAGAAAAAAGGCGCCTGTCCACCGTTGCTTGAGCTTGATGATGTTGATCTGATGCTGACTCTGACTGAAACGGTTGCTTTTGAGAATGTCCGTTTTGCGTGATTCCCAACAACTGAACAAGTTTGCTACTACAAACGAAAACGAAATGTCCCCGGAATTTCCAACGAACAGCGACGACGACAGCAACAGCGAGGATGGCGCCGCTCCGCCGACAAAGAAATCGAAGCACGAAAAGAAGGGCGCCTCCCACAACAAACGGAAACACCAGAACAAAAAGCATCGCCGTGGTGCCCGTGTCACTGTCATCGGCGACAACGACGATGACGATGACGACATGAAGGAGGTTTGTTCTTTTCTTAAAAAAACGCATTTGCTTGTCATGCTTTGCTCCATGTCATCTTCATCATCTTCATTTTGCTTGTATGGAGTGTAAAATTGTGTTATGTCTGCCTCACTGTTTCTCTTTGTTTTTTTGGCCTGAATTCGGTCGCTGAGTTCAAAAGCACTGAGTAATGTAGAATGCATTTCAACACTTTCATGTCTCTCTCTTAGACAAAATCTTGAGCAAGTTCATTTCAAAATTTCAAGGTTGACGACACTCGCGAGCGGCATGCACGTCTGTCGCGCGGCGGTGGAGTCCGAGGAGGCGATGGCGAAACGGAGAACATTCGTGACGATGGTCAAGCGACCCGCACGCGCCGCATTGACGACGACGACGACGACGATGCTGTTGAGGCTCCGTCGAAACCGAAGTACACGAACGAGCAAATCTCGGAGATGTACAAGGCTGGAATTGAAATGGCCGTCAAAAGCGTTCGTGGCGTCTTGGAAGCTTGGCTCTATTCCAACGGTTTTATTTATCACTTGGATTCAAAGTCAAAAAATTCCGCTAGTTTTTTATTTAACCATTAATTGATTGATTTCTAGTTAAAGTACACCGAGTTAATTGAGTCTGTATCGAAAAGGTTGTCTGTTCTGCATGTTACATTTACATTTTCAGAAAATCAACGTAAAGAACGCGTTCAGCATGAAGTTGCTCGACTATTTGCCGTCCTTGACCGATCCGCGGAACGCACTTGACATTGGAGTCAGTTGAGGCGTCTTGTTCTTCGCTGACACTGTGGAAATTTTTGCAATTTTAATTCATCAGTTCAAGACCAGGAAAGCTGTTACTGAAGTATTGTGATTGTCCGTGGAAATTACGCGTCATAGTGTTTTTCTGTCTTTGAAATATTTTTGCTTGTGTTCAGTTTGCTGGTCAAGTGATCGACGTTGGCGCAAAAATCTACTCGTATCGAGTCGACTCCGTCTATCAGCAAGTGAGCCTTCTCGTTGGTAAAGCCGAAAAGTCGCGCGCTAGAGGTGAATATGCCTTGGTCGACCGTTTTCATATTTTGTTGGTGTTGTTTGCAGAGGTGCACGAAAGCCATTTTCATGCCTGTTCCTGGTAGGTAGCCAAACCAGCCAAAAAGGGGTAACCTGGTTGGCGAAATTGCTGAATGTAATGAAAAATAAATGACTTCTTCGACTGGCCGCTCAAAATTTGGGGTAACCTGGTAGATGATGCCTGTTCCAAACGGCCAACTTGCCTGTTCCTGGGTGGGCCTCGGAACAGGCATAACAGGCTCTCGTGCATGTCTGGTTGTTTGAAATAATGCGTCTCATGCTTGCTCTGTTCGTGTTTTTTTCAGCCGAGTTTGATGGACACACGGACAGTAACGAAGGTCCGCCACGAAAAAAGCGACGACGGGTGCGTAAGCTGGTTGTTTGTGGTGTTTTTTGGTGGACCCCAATTTCAGTGTTGTTTTGAGCACATCCTTGTTGGCTGAAAAAGTGTTGAGATTCAATAGGGGGGTTGAAAAGACATTCAAGAGTTTGTGGAACCTTGAAAACAAAAAAATGGTGTTTTCAGGCCGCGAAAGCGACGTTGGTCAGTGACCCGAGCGAAATCTCGGTCACGAGTCACGATGCGGAATATGAGGTTTGTCTTTCCCCACTGTAAATGTTATGCTTTAATTTTATTCATTTCTAACCCGTTGGTGAAAACGAAAATATCCACATGGTATCAGTAAAGTTCATGAAGCAGTATTTATTTAGTGACGCGTAGCTGTGTTTAAACATAGCTGCGCAGTTACTAAATACTGCTTCATGAATGTCCCTTTAAAGCCTTATCATTTACAGAAATCACATCGAGAGCGCAGAGTGTTCCGAAAATCTTTTTTTGGTGATTTTTAGATTCATCCACTAATTTCGGTACAACGGGTTTTCCCATTGCACAGGACGACTCGCTGTTTCGGCGTGTATGCTCGGCGTTCGACGAGGGCACCGTGAAGGGTCTGTTCCTGACGCAGGCACACAGCAGCGGCGACGGCGGCTTCGTGCGCATACACACGATCAGTGAGCCAGTGGTGACGCGCTGCGCGCCCATCGCACGCAGCAGCCGGCCGCAATGGAACGGTAGGCGGCGGTGTTTGGTGCTGGCGGTTGTTTGCGTTGCGGGCTCTTTTTTGTCGTTGTTTTCCGGCTGGTGGGTGTCATCCGGATTCGCGGTGAGCTCAGTTTCCGATGGAGTCTCGCCGCAGCATCACTCACTCCGTTTGCTTGATGCACCCGATGGATGAGACAGAAGCACCTGTGCGCTGTTGGATTGGTGATTGGTGCTGAGCAGGAGAAACTGAATTGTTTCAGAATTGTTACAGAAACTGAACTGAAAAGACAGCCGATCAAAGAGTAATTTCTCAAACCACTGAATCCACTGTGCACGATAGCAGTAGCTGTTTGGATTGGTTAGATTTCGAACGTTTTTATCCATAAAATATTGTTTGGTTCAAAAAGCTACTTTCGAACTCGAACTACTACTTTCGTGGTTGCCCAAATTGATCACGTCACTTTGATTTTCACTTCAGCTGATTCACTCGCTCGCATCTGTTTTTTTTAGCTCAGCTTACGCCGTTTCGGTTGGAAATTCAGTACAGATTGTGGTTTTGTTTTTGTGCCGTTGTGATTTTGATTCATCATGCTCAGATCTGACGCAAATGTTGCGCGGCGCCATCATGAAGCCGTCGTCGTCGTCGTCGTCGGCAGATTCGAACGACGCCACCATTGGAATCTGTGATTCGATCGCTGACTTTCTCTTCAGTAGCGAAAACCAAAACAGTGCCACCCTAGCCGAACAGCAAACGGAGTCTCCTAATCACTTGTCGGATGTTGCACCGCCCGTGAGTTTTTTTCTTCTCTCGAGGTTTTTTGAGTTGGTTTGGTTCGTACTTGACTTTTATGTGAACGTATAATTAGCTTCATGGTTTTTATCTAACGGTCGGTTTTAACGTGTGTGTAATTTGGCTACCTTGTATGATGCGTTCATGTTTGGAAAATGACTTTTCCTGAAATGAGTGGGTCGAATTTCAAATCCAGCATGTTGAATGAAGGTTGTTGTTACTGCTCCAGAATATATAAAGTCAATCAGCGTGTCGAAAGTATATGCTGACGTGTGTTTGTCAATTTTTGTCAACACAATTACAGGCAGCCCGTCGAGACTCATCCACCAGCAGTTTGTTGACTCGCATGGCCGGCAATTCGCCGGATGAAACAAGAACGGACAATTATAAAGCGACGTTGCGTGAGCCGTCGCCAGAAGCACACTGCGACCCCGCTCCTTTTGGTAGGTTTTTGCTATTTTTCCTTTCAGAATGCAACTTGACAGTGAGAGGAATTCGTAGTTCCCAGTACGGGTGGGAACGCAAGAGTGTATATATTTTTTCAAACGTGCCGGAGTGAGATCACGTGAAAAAAATGACGTAAAACATTAACTCAACTGAAATTCTGGTACCTGTCCGAGACAGACGGGCGTTTTTAAAGCAGCTGACGACATTTCCGTCTGGTACGTTCAAAAACTTCCACAATACTGTTATTGGTACTGAATTAATTTGTTGCATCTAACGGTCAACGCTTGGCAAGTAAAAGATCAGCGACTCATTTGTTGCAGCGAGTCATATAGCGCGTTTTCTTCAAAGGTGTTGTGTACTTGTGTGCCGGGGGGGGTACAATTCCGGCCCGCTAATTCCGGCCTGAAGAATTCCGGCCCGCTCATTCCGGCCCGAAGAATTCCGGCCCGAAGAATTCCGGCCCGGAGAATTCCGGCCCGGAGAATTTTCGCCAGTACGAACCATATTAAACCACACGAAGTGATTTTGGTAATGAAATAATAAAATAAAAATATTGATGTTCACATGTTACAGTGTATTTTCAATGATGTTCGTCCTGTTTGCTTTTTTGGAAAGTGAAACCTTTTGGAAAAAAGAAACCACAAGTAAATTTTTTAATTTTTTCATCATGAACAGGACTTGTGACCCTTTTACCTTATCAAAAAGGCTTGGCTTAGGATTAGGAACCTACAACAAGTCACTGCAAGCAAGTTCTAAACAAAAATAAAAATCACTTAAGAATTTATTTCCCAAAAATCACTTCGTGTGGCTTAATATTGTTCTTGCTGGCGAAAATTCTCCGGGCCGGAATTCTTCGGGCCGGAATGAGCGGGCCGGAATTCTACGGGCCGGAATTTCGCGGGCCGGAATAGTACACGAGCCTTGTGTGCCAGGCAACCAGCATTTTCCAAAGCGAAAATTGTCAAAGTTAAAAAAAAAATTGAAATAAAAAACTTCAAACATCCAACCAAATCAGAAAAATAATGGCTTGAAACACTTCGTAGACGTCGGCGGGTTCGACGAAGACGATGATGAGCAGGAGGATGCGCCGGCGACCGCCGCGAACGTGCTGAATGTGGCGGACACCGGTGGGGCGCACGCGACGGCGCTCAGGCACCAACGACGATTGAAACCGTGAGCGCTCCGTTGTTCGTTGTTGTGCTTAGAGATGCTGTGTGGGCGACCGTTTTTTGCTTTTCGCACTGCGCGCTGACACAAACGAAACACGCACGGACACATGCGCCATGCACCGCTGCGGCATGTCTCGCACGTTGCCTGTTGCAGTGTTTTCGTCTCTGTGCTCTTGTGTTTGTGACTGCGCATCATTTCACTGGCGAGTTTGTGCTCTCCAAACGAGGCCGGACTCGTCCATTAGGGCCAGTTCAGCGGCTCAAACAATGGTGCATTCGTGTTTGTAGTATGCCCGACATTGAGCGCGTTGGTGAGCTCGTCTCGGAGCAGCCGCACGACTACATGTACCTCGATCAACAGAAACTGCAGACCTACAAGGGACCGTCGTTCTGGAAGGTGCGCAAGACCGCTGAACACAACAAAGGTCGGCTCGATCTTGAATATCTTTGCGATGTTCTGCTTGTTTTCTTGAATTGCTTCATATGTTTCATCTCATTTGGCTGTCACATCGTGGTCTCTTTGCAGTAAACAGGTTTCATGAAATCGCATTTTCGCTTGTTCAGGTACAGCTGGCAAGAAATCACCGAGGCGACGCAACAAGCGAAACGGTGGCCCGGTTGATTTCACTGGTCTGATTTCGAAACAGTTGTTCCAAAGAGTGGGTTTTTTGGATATCCGGTCAATGTTGCAACGTCTGCTCAATGTTTATGCTTGACTGAACTGAATGTGATCGTTAGCTGTTTGCTTGTCCTTTCACACCTGGAGGAACAGATTCTATTTGAGTATTTTTAGGCGGTCAATTTTTGTACATGCGTGATTTTAATCTAAACATCGCTGTATATCCGGAACAGTTTTCAGATCTCGTTTCGTTTGGCAAAGTAAAAATGTTTGCTTTGTTTGCGTCAGCATTTTAGCATTTTGTTGTGTGCAGGTGCACCGCGTCGACACAACACTGACCGAGTCAACGTTGTGCGGTCAAATGCACCGAACGAATGAGATGTCGAAGGAGTACCGCTACGATTTGACGCGATGGAAGACGTTGACGTTGAAGCCGGAGCAACTGGCAAGTGAACGTTTTTTTTCGAAAAACATTTCATTTATTTTGCTTTAGTAAAACATCACACAGTAATTTTTGCTTCGATGTTCGTGAATGCTTCCAGAACAGACCATTTAGTGCAATTCGCTGATTGGTTGTCGAATTCAAACCAGCTGGCTGGTTTGTTGTCAGGTAGAATCTGCACATGAACCATAGTTGTGCGACTAATGAAGTATGTCAGTATCTCAGCTGAAATTCCATTTGTTATGGTGTGTTCTTCTCTATAATCGTGTGCTCTCCGACCTAAATGTCGTCATAAAAACAACAAAAGCGTCAAATATCTCAGGTGCCAGCCTCGCCTCAGTTGTCCGCACCAGTTGACTTGGACGCGACCGTTGTTGCTGACAACTCAACAGACACCGTGCAACGCGCTGGTGCAAATGCAGTGCAACAAGAACAGCAACCCTGTGCTGACTCAGGTGGGAAGTGCAAGAAACGCGTTTTTGGTTTCTAAGAATTAAAATTATAGAAAATAAAGGCAGTCGAAATTGTGAGCTTTTGTGGTCTGTTTTACGGTTTTTCGCTTTTTTTCGTATTCGCTGTCTCAGAAGTTGTGTTTGCCGGAATTTTACATTTTTTTTCTTTTGGATGGCGAAGCCGATTACGCCGGTGGGTTCGACGACGATGCTGTTGATGAGATTGGGTCGGGCGCTCAGGAAAATGATGATCAGCAGTCGGCAGCAACCGAGCAACATGCTGGTAAGTGGATTTGCTTGATTGAATTTTCGCTTGATTATTCGGGCTGAATTTCAGACTGTGACTCACCAGACACTAGCAGTCAGTCAAAGGCCGAAAAGTAGGTGCACCAAGTTCGGTATCATTCGGTATCAAATATCAATTTGGTGTCGTCTCGATACAGTTGCGCCTGTTAGGAATGATAATCAGTGTCGTCCTATTTTTCACGTTTTCCTTCCCTTGAAAGACTACGAGTGGTTGCAGCAAGATCGTGTGCCCGGACTGAACACGGTAGATACCCGTGCTCTTCATGTCTCCACCGGTTTTCGTATTTCATTGTCTCTTATGAGCTGATTCTGTTTTTTCGTACCATGTTGTCACTGCAAAGTACTTTCGTAAATTGGAAATCGCAAGGTTTCCATCTTGTTTCAGCGCCACCCACCGAGGCTCCCGAACACTCGGAGCCAACTGCACCAGCAAGAAACGACCCTGACGCCTCGGGCCGGGAGGGCGCTGGCGCATCGGTTCAGCGCTCGTTTGCTGCAGACGACGGCCTGCTGGCAGATGATCTGACTCAGTTGCACCTGTCGCAGTTGTCTCCGCGGATAGTCCGACCGACCAAGAAGAAGCCGCCCGTGAAAATTGTGCGAGGGCGAGAGACGATGCTTTTTTAGAATAAATGAAATTTTCGAGGAAATGAGCACTTGAAGCCGTTCATATGCTTTTGTAATCGCGTGTGTGTGTAACGGGTGCATTTGTGATGTTGCACTGCACTCGAACAAACGCACTGGCATGTGTACACCGCGGCGCCCGCGCGCAAAGTCTCTCGTGCCAGTGTGTTTGTCTGTGCACACGGAAAAATCACAGAATGGGCCAGTGTTATCCTATTTTTTACAGTTTGGTTTTTCAATTTTCACAGGTTGACCAACTAAAATTGAAACCAGACCGCAAGCCAAAGAGCATCAATCCGCGTAAACTGAAGCGCGAAATGTGGGAGATTTGCGGTGCCAAGGCGAAATTCAAGGATGGAGTGGGCGAAGAGTCGCCCTATGTTCGTTTTCTTGTTTGTTTCTTATATGTTCTGTTTGTGAGCCACAGCGGCAAGACTTTTCGAATCCGAATAAACGTTTTTTAATGGTTAAAATCAATGTTTTCAAAGCAAAGTGCTGAATGCCACTGATTGGGCGATTCCAAATTTTGAGTGCGGTGATTGCTGCATGGGTTTTACCTCACGTACTCACCCTTTCTTTTGGCAGTGTGCATTTGTTGTTGAAGACTCAGCTAAAAGGGAGGGTACGTCGACACAGAGGCAAAAATTTGGTGGCCAAGCTGAACTCGACTCCTAAAAACGTGTCTGACCATGAACACAAGAGACAAATCCGCTGTCCATTGCTGTGTCCAACCTCAAAACGCAGCCAATTGTCGCTTGATAACAAGAATAACGAGGCTGTTTAATGACGTTGCTGACCGATTTCAGGTTGTCCAGCTTGAGGCTCCGACCGGGCGACGCGACGACGCCGATGTGCCGTCAAGCTCCTCTGGCTCACCACCGAAAGCAAAGCCCACCGATGACGCGCTGTCCTTCCGCGCCCTCTGCTGTGAACTGCCGCGACGTTTGCCGGAGAAAGTGCAGGTCGGCATTGTTCGAAACGAACGCACTGCTTCACATTCGCTGTGTTTTGAATCGGTGACGCGCTGATTGGTTGGATGAGTGAAATGTTGAGTGCGTGCATTGAATTGGGGATTTTGAATCATTAATTGGCAAACTCTTATTTTTGTTCTTTTATTTTTTAGCAGAAAATGAAACAAAGAATAGTTTTTCACACACGTTTTTTTTAGGAAAGTCTGTCAACTCCGATCGCGTTTGTGATGCTGCTGCACATGTGCAATGAACGGGTCTGTTCCTGTCTGGTATTGTCCTTGTCTGAACACCGTGCACTCTGTTTCGCACGTCATTTGCAGCCCACAGCAGTCACAAACAAACACACCGACACACCACAATTATGTGACGATACACGATGTACGTGTGGGTTTGCCAGTGTGTTTGTTTGTGGACTGAAAGCACACGTTGAAAAAAGTGCACGAATTATCTTCATACCAAGATTTGATTAGTTTTATTTTAAATTTCGTTCTTTTTCATCGTGTCGTCCTAAACAGGTAAACTAACTGCTTGGCTGCGTTTCGCACCATAAAACCAATCAGTTTGTCAGTTTTGAATCTGAATTTTTCACGACTTTCTATTTCAGACACTTCGCCTCGAGCAAAACCTGGATTCTGGTGACATGTCCAATTTTCTGATCAGGCAGGGATGACCAAATAATTGATTGATTTGTTTCTTTTTTGTGGCATTCTCAGTCTCAACTTTGCTGTTTTTTTGTTGTCTTATCGGCTTCTGCGTAAACATCGTAGCCACAGCACAGCAGCTTGGATGCATTCGATTTTCTGTGTTTTTTTTGTTATTCTTTCAAGCAATGTGTGGTACGCTAATGATCTTTTGAAATTGCAATCATTTTTTTTAGTTTTAGCTTGTTTGATCGAAAAAGTGAAAACAACTTTGGCCAATTACAGCAGCTTAGACAAGTTGAGGAAACCAAATAGTGCCCGATTTTTTTCGTCGAAATTGCGATATTTTTCATTTGGTTTAAAGTTTGAAATCATTGTTCTGCATTCTTCGGTTTCTATTTAAATGATTTTCAGTTTCTTCTTCTGAGTATTGATTTCATTCAAAACATTTTAAAGCCAGTCGATTTTACGCCCATCCTAACCCGTTTTGTTGTGTATGAATTGGAATCATTGGGTTCACTGGCTTGCTGCAGACAAATCCTTGTAACAAAATTCCGGTTCACTGAAATTATTTGCTTTAAAAAATTTCAGCCGCAGTTCACGACAGACTCTGGTAGTCTTTATTTCTGAAGTGATTTCAGATTCATGATGATCCTTATAGTTTCAATTCAACAGTACTCGTTTTTGTAAGTACTTATCACTGCAATGTGCTCCACTTTGCGTGCATGCACTCTGAACTGGTTGATGGTATTATTTGAAATCGGCACACTGATTGGTCGTTCTTTGTTGTATTTCATCAGCACCACGGCACGTTGCAAGTCTCGAAAAAATTCAGATGCGTTGCATGTTTTTTGTCTCTCTTCTGTTAAACTGTCTAGTCTAGCAAGTAGCGTGCACTAATTATAGAAAGTACTTGGATGTCTTAAGAATTTGTTAAATTATTGAAATTGTTATGATTGTATAATGCAGTTTTTAAAACTATTTAAAGTTTAAAAAGCGATCTGAAAAAAAACATCAATCTTTTTGAGCACATTTTTACTGGCATGTCTAGTTGTTGTTTATTTACTGCAATGCAATCAACGTTGGTTTTTTATTTCAAGCTATCAGGTTGTGTTTCTATTGCTACAACGTCTTTTCGTCTTGTTTTGAAAAACTGCATTCGCACAGATATTCCGAAAAAGATGCAATGAAACCAAAAGTGAAATAAAATTGAGAATCAGACGTATCTGTTGGTCAAGTTGAGGGTCATGTCAAGTCAAAAATTGGCATAGTCATTTGAGCGTACTTGGCTCTATACCTTGATTTACTAGTGCGTCATTTTTTCAATTTTTGTGTTACACTTTTTCTGATAAACACAGATGGTTGAACGTTGAATCCACAATCCACGTGGCAGGTCGCATGCACCGACAAAAATGTTGCCGTTCCAGCTGTCTTGGGTTGAGCACGGATCCACTTAACACATCGCGTCAGTGGCAGGTCAGGGTAAACTTTGTTTTCCGATCTGAAAACCGTGATAGTGAACAGCAGCAACGCACAGGCATGGATGTGTATTGTACTGTGTGGTCTGCATGCACGGAGTAAATAGGTGCTGTATGTTTGTGGCTAGAGGATCTCGTTGAAGGGATGCACGGTCTTTTACTCTTGGCTGTTTCTTGATGTTTTGCACAGTAGAGAACGATTTTTAAATTTTAACTTTTTAAAATTTTAAATTTTAAAGAACGAGTCTTAAAACATTTTTATTCGAATCACTACCATTCCGCCAATGGACACGAAGTGTCCAATGACAAGACAGGCACAGTTTTTTTTTATTGTGAACCGACCCAATGTACAAAGTAAAAACCTCAAGAATTATGGGTACTAATGTCAAAATTCCAAACAAAAAAAATCACTGGCATCTTGTCACGCTTACCAACAACAGCCATGTTGACGATTTCAAAATTAGAATAATGGAATCGATGCAATAAATTCCCTGTTGATTTTTTGTACTTGACAAGACTGAGTGTGTTTCTAGTCTTGAATTTTGGCGCCGCCAGCGCAACAGGACTAGGCGCACACCCAGGACTGTCTCGTACCGAACGTTTGGCACGATTCATATTTGCGTATTTGCCATCGGAGGCTTCACCACAGATCAATCGATAACTGGACGGACAGAATATTAAAAAGCACTTATTTGGACACCCGGAAATACTTTTTCACGAGAGCTCTGAATCGCGGATAGAAAATTCGAGAATAAAAACTAAAAAAACAAAAAACGTTTGCACATTCACACATTCCAGATCCAACTGTACTTTGCACAATCTGGGTTTTGGCTTTTCAATTGACGTCAATGAATTTTCGGGTTACTTTTTTCAAAGTCCAGATGTTTTTCCACGAGTCCGGACCGGGGCATGTAATCTCGCATCGAAATGTCAATATCAAGAATGATTTTTTTTTATCAGTCGAATAGAGAATTTTCGGAAAATTCCGGTTTTTTTAAATTGTATTGTTTCGGCATATCGGTGCACGCACGCGACTGGCCAGGATCGGCTGTGATATAGCTGACACACATTGTGCTTTGTTGGGCATTATATCAAGCAACTGATCCCAGCGAGCCGAATGCAGCACTTGATTAGTTTCCATTGAATGGTTCGTCATCGTCGTCGCCGTTGCTTTGGAGTCGGCGGATCAGCATTTTGTACTCAAAAAAAAACAAATCGGTGACATGCAAGAAAAAAAACAGAAACGAACATGCAAAGAAAGCAGTGTCGCTTACCTCGTTGACATGATGGCCGAGTAGGACAAGCGATTGAGCAACTTGAGTTCTAATACGAGAACTCCAAGTTTATAATAGTGCAACATACTTGGACAACATCGGAAACACGACCAGACCGTGCAACTGTTGTGAATGTATACCCGGTGAGCAGCAAGAACGAGAGCGCCTGCGTGAATTTGACGGCCAGAATTTTGATTTTCATCAAAGTTGCCGCTCAAAATTTCACACAAATCGCTGTTTTTTTGTTCGTGCAAAAATAGCTCGAACCGAGCGTACACCCAGCACAGGCGTACGGGCACACGGGGACAAGTAAGCGGGTAGAATTATTGAAGCACAATTAAGTTGGACGTTATTATTTTCACGAAAAGTCGAAAATATACGCCAACGAAGCAAACACCACCAGACATGGACTGATTGAACAGCACGACGTAAAATGCAAAATGAATGTACAACTGAGAGATTGTGGGAGAGTCGTCGTAAGACAAACAGCCCAAGGGGGACAAGACGCTATCTCTACCTTATTGAATGAATAGCAACGCAAGCAGGTATACAACAGATAGTTGCACACGGGCCAAGCAAAACGACTTGACCTGGCGTCGACCTGTGTAATCGAGGCTCGTGTGTATTCATATACATGTATGCTTCGAAGGTAACCGGGGGTAGCAGTGGTTACTATTTTAGATCGAAATCAAATATATCGCAATAATATTGGGGGCCGCACAACAAAAGCTGATCGGCCCGATATGGCAGACGCAGACACACAACTGAACTCAGAATCGGTTTACTACTCCTTGGGGAGTGTGTGTGTGTGTTGCGCACGATTGGAGGTTGTGGGGTGATTTTCAATGCCCACACACCGTTGATTCGGTGCTGCATGGTGTATATCTGTTGCTGTGCACTCTGCGTGTGCAGAAACAAGATAACGGGGCACGCACCACGACCGTGCTGCATATCATTTCGAACGGGCCTCGCTTTAGAGGCGACCGTAAAAGCTGTTGCGTAACGGCGTTTTTCGCCTTTGGCAAAAGTTGTGCGTGCGTACATTCTGTTCCTTTTGCTGGTGGGCACATCGTGATGTGGTTGGTGACCCAGCCCAACGGGCCTCTTACGATGGCACAACCCAAGATGACGAAAAAATGGGGTTTGTTGTGCAACAGGAAAGACGGATGACACAGTTTGAATTGAATCGGAATCGGCTCATCGTTTACAACTTTACTTGTTGTTGCAATTTGCGGATGACTGATGAATTGACCCGATATCACCCAGAGAGTTTTGTTTTATCTATCCTCAACTGGTCTGACATGTTCATTCAGATGTTAACGAATGTGCCGTTAAAGATGAATGACGGCGTTCTTTGCCTTTTTTGCATCAAGGTACACAACCGACCGTCCCATATGAAAATACGATAAGTGTGTCGTAAGTTTGGCTTTTTCACCTTGACATTGTTCGGTTGAAAAGGGAAAACTGGGAAAAGTGATGCCGCTTGTTGTACAACTTGTTTTTACGACTGAGAAGATGTGTTCTTCAGCTTTTGTCAAAGATATGGATAGTGGAAGATAAGAAAGTGGTGATAACTGGAGTATCTCTATTGGCTGTTTCCTCAAGTGGTTAAGGGTTAGAATTTCTCAACAGTGACAATTAGAACAATTACAAGAAACGAAACCACTCAACGTAAAAGCCAAAAATGCATGCAATGTCAACACACATAAAATCACTCGTAGAGTTTTGAGGAGGCCGCACATAAATGGACAGCAAAAGAAACAACGAAAGACGACATTGAAATTTAAAAAAACGAAAAATCATGCAAATATGCGCAAGTCGATTCGAAATTTAACCAAAAAACAGTAAGCCCATTGCCATCGCCAATGGAAACGAACATTTGCCAAAAACGGACGCGATCAGTAATCTGACGGCAACACTGGACTCACCGTCATTGTGGCGTTCTTGTTTGACTCTCTGAACACGCCATATCGTTTGAGGTATGATGATCGGTTGCTCGATGGAAGGGCGAAACGCAGCGAACACACCAGAACAATGCGAAAACGTAAACAAAACTGTGTGCTCCGATATTGCACAGACAGCGTTGACTGCACACTGAAGAGAGCAAGCAACAAAAACGGGCCACGGCAGACCGTATTGGTGCTGTGTTGCACAAAACACACACTGTCTGCCCGGCTTTACAAACAGCGCAGCTCCAGCTACAACAACACAAACAGTGAAAAGAACGTCGTGAGCAAGCAAGCAAGCAACAACACCTCCGACAAAAGAGAGAGAGAGAGAGAACAGGAACACAGTTTGCTGACTACATTGTGTGGTTGTGTAGCGAGACGTTTTCCTGTATAGTTTTTTTCTTTTGCTGTTGCATAAAAACGGACGAGCCAGAGATAGTCCACTCCGTTGTACCGAGCAGACTACGGCAACAACAACAGTTCGCTTTTTGACGAGCGCGGTGCAAGGCAGCGCCATGCGTTTTTAGCAGCGTGTTCAACATTGAGCGCAGCGCACTGTAAAGAATGGAACTACAATGGCGTGCAAGACTGTTTTCAGTCTTGAGGTCTTTGTCATTCTTGGAGGTGTGTCTGAAAACACACCAACAAAAAGAGCTGTCATTTTGGCAATTGAAAATTGCGTTGGCGGTTTTCTCAGATGATTCAGACAACAATTAGTCACCCTGTTTTGGAAACGAGTTTACTGACTATTCAGATGCTAGGAATGCAGCGAGCGACTCATTCAGAGTCACTCACACGTTTGAAGACCTCCAAAAAATACAGTTCAACTGTGTTCAAAGTTAAATGCTAAAACTAAATTTTCGCCAATAACGAGTTGCTATAAATACAGCATCAATACGCTTCGTATAACTTGAAAATCGGCCAATAAATCACTTCAGCTGAAAAGGTTTCACGATACAATTTCCAAAAACACGCCCGCCGACGATGATATCTAATGATTTTGGCCGATGACCGTGCGATGCGCGGGTTGCGCCAGTCGTGATGTGAAGGTTACAAGTTGACATTTGTGGTAAAAAGTGCGTGAAAGCACGTTGAAAAACGGCTTGAAACAAAGTTCGGCTATGGAAAAACAACAGTGACCTTCTTCTGGCACAAAAACAAGAAAAAATACGCACACGAGTCGAAACTCTGGCTGATTATGGTTGTTGGCAAAAAAAAGTTAGAAACTGAATCGCGAAGCAAAGAATCGCAATAATTCTTCAGGCGACGTGACACGAAATAAATAACGAACGAACGACAACAAGAAAAATAATGCGTTTCTGAAATTTAAGCAGAGACGTAGAGAAACACATGGAGAGACGTGCAGGTGGCAGGCACTGCGGCACGTGCAGACGAGCCAAGGACACCGCGTGCTCACGTTTGGTAGATAAGCGTTTAGTTGAATGGAAGAAAAACGATACAAAACTATGTGTTATGATGGTGTTGCACAGTGTGCATGCGCAAATCAACCGACCGACAACTCAACTTTCGCTGTGTCATCAAAAAGTGAGAAAGTGAGAATGTGTCGGTCGCCCTTTTGTCCACCCAGCCGGACACACTCCGACAATCAAGATATGATGCCAAATAATGTCCTACACTTGTACGTACAGTATCAGTGGGCAAATCAAAACAGCCTTTTTGAAACTTTGAAATACAAGAAGTATAACATGAATAGCAGCGTGTTGTCGTGCTTTGTGACACGCACCACGCCAGATGAAGAAGCGGAGATTGCAAAAATATATATTTTGCAAATCAGCATTGTAATAAATGCACGAAAGCAAACCAAGAAAGCAGCAGGAAGGAAAAAAACCAGTTTTCTGCCCTTCATGTATACATCTGTAGTGCGTTGAGAATTTGTGAATAAAACAGCAAAAGTGTATACAGTGGCGCACGGAGTAGACGATGCTGTTGTACAAAAACACCAACGTGTGTAAACGGATGGCTGGACATGCGAACAGATGCATGTGCGTGGTGTGCTTGTGTTTGTTTAACTTTGAGACCAAAACGCGCGCGCACATACCGTTTTTGAAAAACCGTCGTTTAAAGACAACCTCAGTTTAGTGAGGTTCCTAAACATGGACATAAGTCCTTCATTTTCACACATCAATGTTGAAGCTTGATGTTTTCTTGGTCAACACAATGTGCAACATGGCACTGATGGACCGTTGTGCGGACTTGTCTAAACCAAGGAGCTTATATTCTATGCTAAATTCATCCAACTACAAAGCATGAATGGTCAGTGGTGCGGGTGTACGGTGACTGGATACACGATGCGCATGCCACAAGATTCAACACACACACACCATGAGCAGTAGATTGTTGCACTAGAAGACGCATAGCGAAGAGAATTCAGCGCACCTGTCATTGAGGCCATTATTGACGTATGATTGGTGATATGGTTGCGAGCACGCTGGCTGCACATGCTGTAACATGCTTGTGGACAACCTTGAAGAGCACTGTGTTGTAGCACTACGTGTGTCTGTGTCTGTGTCTGTGCACGTCTGCTGGAGATAACAAAAACGTTTGCAAGAAAACGTTGATCGTCATTCGCGGCATGTCTGTTGCACGCACATGCACGTCAAGACGGCGCACACACACACACATGACAGCGGCTTGCACCAATAGTCACACTCGTGCGTGTTTTAATACAAAACGTGCGAGAAAAAGAGAAGACAACATGAATTACACACAGACGAGCCATGGGCGCGAAGGCAGACACCATATGCATGCTTTTCGTGACCAAAAACACTCCGCGACGCACAGCTGCGTGCTGTGATGTTAGACAGCATCAGTTCCGCTGTAATGATGCTCTATGTCACAATGATTTTCACAGTATTACAGCTGTGCCAGCCAGTACAGATGGCTGTTTGAAATTTTTAGTGAAATTTCACTGCACGTACGAGTGATGTAAAAATGTAGAGCGTGTTTCCTTTGGTGACCACTCGTAAACTGGTCCCCAAGCACACACGCTATTGCATTATCAAGTCACGCTCATGTGGGCGCTCTTATCCTGAAAATTTTAAACACGTAAATTTACGCGCGTAAATGTTTTCCATATTGCCAACAAGAGTGGGTATTCAAAAAATAACCGTGGCATAACACGTGCAACGTTGGGCTGATTCCTTTGTTTGGTTGTTGCTGTGCTGGTTTGGCGGTTTTTTTTGGTTGATGCGTTGCTGTGCAGAAAGCATAAAATTTTGACTGCACAGCAGACGAGGAGATAGATCGGTGCATTTTACATACAAAACGAAACAAGGGGAAAACGTAAAAACGAGCAGCAATCGCTGAGATTCGAAACGGGAACCGATTTTCGGTACCCACACCCTCTGAGCTAGCTATTGGATAACGCGTGTTTTGCACGCAGTTCTAATTTTGCGTCTTTGATATTTTTAGCAGTTGTTTTGGTTCGCGCTTGTGAATAACGTTTGAAGTCCACTCATCCGTCATAACGACTGAACAAATGTAACGAACTTGAGAAAATACGCAATCGTCGCAATGAAGTGATAAAATAATGCAAAATTGAAATTGGTACTTTTGTTCATTTGCTGAAACACGATAGTCCACATGAATTCGAGTAGACGGTGGTTGGCGTGGTGGCATTTGGCAGCTGTGTGGGCAGTATGTGATGGAACAAAGGACTGTTAGTCATCACATCACTGTGCGGGCAGTGCTCATGTATGTATGTACTGATGTGCTGTTTGATGGAAATTTATAATCACGCAGATTTTGTGTGACTTCACCGTTTATCCATTGAGCCAATTGGTGACTGCCATGTGTGATGATGACTTCACACAAGGAATTGATGTCCTGATGCCAGTTTTATAAACCTTAGCGGTTCAGTCAGTAGTGCTACACCACTGAGTTTCTCAAAATCGTGAAATTTAAACTTGGAACCAAATTTATTGTAGTGAAAGCTAGAGTTGGAGGTTTGGCTGCAATGCATGACATGCAATATATTATTGTTGGTGAGAATATCAGTGTGAAAGAATGATGTAGTGGCAAAATAAATACGATAGGAAGACTTTTTTGACGTTGTTTTTGAACACCCTATATATTGTGAAGTCATAATTTTAAGCTGCGTGTGGAGCCGGTTAAAAAAATAACATTATATTATATATCTCACAAACTTTGGTTTGGGCCTCATTCACAGTTTATTTCTACAGTGAGCAAAAAAGCATACGGTTACTTGCTGGTCTCACCATCATCGGAATGTTGTTGAACTTGAACATGTGAAAAGAATGAATCGAAAAGTAAACATAAAAAACGGTATGATCAAATCACCATTATCAACATGGTGGTGTAGATTGTAGAATGTAAATTGATCACAGCACAGCACTAGGTGAAAGGTGAAAGAACGAAATGTTTATCGCAAATCCCTGACAAAATTGTTTCTCTTTGTGAATTCGGACTGATGCGGCTCCAACGCCAGGAGTCGCTCGATGCGCCGAGTGACGTTCAACAGCGTCTTTCGCAACGACGAATGAATCGACGCAAAAACGTCCATTTCAATCAATTCGTCCTTGTCGCTTCGTTCGTCATTGTATTCTCCGTCCTCCGAATCGTTATTGATCACAATCCTTAGCTCATCGGCCGTTTTGTCTAGCGCCGTTTTGAAGTGGAACAGCAGCGCGTCGAACGGACTCGCAACGACCGTCGTATGCCGACGCATGTCCGTCGTCGTGAAGCTCGCGTGCACGCCGAGCTTCAGCATGCGTTCCGGTCGAAACACGTATTTACTGCGAACCGTCTCCGGGAAGATGTCACGCGAGCGTAACTGAATCGGTCGACGGAGCGGTTGAATCGAGCGAAACCAGCGGTCGAGATCGGTCGTCATTGTGGCGCCGTTGTTGATGGCCTCGTCAAACCGGCTGGTGGAGTTTGTGTCGTCGTCGCCGCGAATCGAGAACTGCGGCACCTCGAGGTACGCGCTACGAATGAGGAAATCGCTGGCGTTCGAGTGCAGACGCGCCTGACGCTGCACGTAGCGCTGTAGCCAGTTGCGGCGAATCGGTCGTAGACGCCCGACGAACTCGTCCAGGTCGGCGATCAACACGAAACGACTTCGGCCGATTGACCTGTCCATGATTTCGAGATGATTGTATATTGTATTTGAAGGTTTTGTGGGGAGGGGGACAATAAGATGAAATCACAAGAATTGGCATTAAAAGTAGGTGGAATCGTACAATGAATGTGGGGTTCTACATCCGCATATTTATGCTAAGTAGACAGAAACACCAACAACTGGCAAACTGCTTGTCCAGGACGTCGGTTTTGGCGATTCCTCCGTATTCACTTTGACCGTCCTGGTGGCCGTGGTCGGGTGACAACAAGACAAACACAATCTTAACAATTTACTCGCTCCAGTTTGTTCATACCCACGCACCAAAAATGAACGCCCAAATGACTCGTCCAACCTAAGCATGCAATCATTGATCGCCAACGACTGTCCATGGTAGTAGCTGCCTTCGTCGGCGTCGTTCGGCAGCGGTCCGGCCAGTGGCCACTCTACGATCTCGACAAAGCGCAGCTCATGCACGTAGTACCTCAAAATCGCGTCCACCACCCTCGACGAAGTCGACTCGCGGTACAGCAGCACTTGTTGCACGCCGATCAGTCGATAGTACTCCAGCGACAGCAGTAAACTTCGCCAGTGGCGAAAGTCGAACATTGCCGAGACGCACATTGTCAGCAGGAATGGCGATGTGCGCTTGCTCGCACGAGCGGTCTCGCCCTTGCTGGAATCGGACGCAACATGCCGTACGTGCACGGCGACCGGCGCCAAATTCGGGTACAGCTCCAGGAACACTTGTCGAACGGCCGAAAGTGGCGCGGTCAACTGATGCACCGGACACTGCAGATAGTATGACCAACAGAAATTGCCGGTCGTTGCGTAGATGTTGAGCAGCTCGAAGCTCGGCGGTGCCGTTTGCTCGATCAGATTATGGCTGGCGCCGATCGAACAACGAATCGGTCCGACGCGCTGATTCTTCTCGGGATCGTCGAGCTCTTCCGGGCCGTACAAGAGCACCCGAACGACCGGATTAGTCGGGTCGCGGTCGTCGAGATAGGCCGGACCGGGAGACAGTAGGAAGAGACCGTAGTCGTTGCAGACGTTCTTGTAGACTTCGTGGTCGAGATCGTCGATAGGACGTGGCGAATCGCTCAACTGGTCAAAGTTCTCGTCGTCGAACTCATCCGGCACTCGGTGTCTATGATTGAACGTACGAACGAACAGCAGAAGAAGCAGCGCAGCGACAATGCCGAGGCGAACAGCTTGATTGCATTGTCGACGCGCGCGCAGCATAACACAATTGATGAGCGACGGATGTTGTGTGGTGTTCAATCGCGCTCATTTATACTTGTTTTTTCCGGAATTAACTTGGTTTGATGAACCTGTGAAGCGATCATACGAGACCACATCTTTGCAAAGTTCGTGAAAACAGCAGAGCAGGTTCAAAAATTGGTTGTTGCCGTTTCAGTTGTGAAAGGTAGTTATTTCGGCGGTTTGACTGTGATTATTTGTTTTTGCAAAATTGTTCACAGCAGAGTTTCAGTGGTTTGCCTTGTTCACTCACTGTCTGTTGCCTTGGTTAGGCAAATATAAAACTGCCACTGGTATAAACATGACTGATTTGGAATATAATGAAATGAAATCGATACACTTTGTACGTCATAGTACACATTCAGAGTATGGTCGCATGATCAATTAATAATGAAGTAACAGCATTATTGAAAAGCCACCAAGCCACCATGAATGTCGAGTGTCGAGTTAAAATGTTCAGTGTTTTTTCTTCTGTTGGGTGCAGTTGATGTGTGAGAACGACTGTTTTTTTGCGTGGAAGTCCAGATTTTTCGTTGAATTCGGTGGTGTTTTTACACCACGGTGAACTGAACACACAGTTATTGAACTCTTAATAATGATTACACTGTATATTACGCTGATTGGCTGCTCAAAACGAATTCGACAATCAGCGCGTATCAAATGCGACCAATCTATAGACAGTAGGATATTTTGTAATATACTGTCCCAGTTAGAATATACAATGTATGGATACATACAAACAGTGACAATTACACGCAATTGCACCAGCAGCAGTAAAAATCAGTTCATCATTGCGGAAGTCAGCTAAATTTCCATGCCTGTTGCTTGCCTTTGTGGTTAGTTCAGTTTAGTTAAAAGCCACATCATTTCCACAAGTTTTTCAAAACAGTTTGAACTGACCGGCATTTTGTATGGAAGTGAATGTTGCACAGGTGAATTTTATGTGTTTTTCGTTATTTCAGTTAAACATCGTTTAAGCGGCCACGATTTTTGAAATCATGGCTGACGCTTTACGAGAGGTGACGAGCGCCGATGGCACTGAACGCTTCATCCTTTTTTACGGTCCATCACCGTTCCTCAGCAACTTTCACCCGAGTCCGTTCGAACTGAACGGCGTTCACTTTCAGAATGGCGAACAATATTTTCAGTATAAAAAAGCTGGTCGGTTTTGTTGTTAGTTCAGGTTTTGAGAACAGCAGAGTGCTACTTTTTACATGTGGGAAAATGGTTTGCTGATTGGCTGGGCTAGCTGATTTGTGGAAGGGTTTTTAAACCGAGATTTGACGGCGATGGTTGGTCATGCCAGCAACAAGAATCCGCAACCAGCCAGGCTTCTTCTGATTATTACGGAATATTATCTTATCTTTTGGACCCGAGGTTCATGACGCGGAAATTCAAAAATTGACAAAGTGATCCGAGACCCCAAACTAGAACCCGATCACTTGGCTATTTTGAATTTCCTCACAAAGATTGAAACTAGTTCCTGTCCAGGTCTGCAAACGCAGTAGTTGCAAAACATAATGCTCTGAATTCTGAACACGTCACTTCACGCCGAATTGACTAAGCAGTTTTTTGTTCGTTTAAAATCGACTCTTGAATAAATCAAGCTCCCACTTTTTTTAGCGTTGAATTTTCCAAAGTTCAGAACACTTCGAAGACGAGAACATGCAAGCAGCGATCCAAAGGGCGACAACCCCCGGCGAACAGAAGGAACTCGGCCGGCGGGTGCAGAATTACGACCAAGACGAATGGGAACGTGTCAGTTATGAGCACATGAAAGCTGGACTTCGAGCAAAGGTTGAACAACGCAGTTTACCAGTGGGAATCTGCTTACTGCTTTATATTGGAATGCCCTGGCGCACACCAAACTTTGCAAAAGTCGCAAATCATTGTGGTGGTCATTGCGAAATTTCCCAGTAAAAAATGATTTTGAAGTCGAGCGAAAATTTTGGGATTTGTTCGGTCAAACATAGTCTCTATTTCGAAATGATTGTTAGATTTTTATTCGATTTTGTACCCAGATTTGTCATCTCGATTTCAGTTCGGCCAGAATGAAGATCTCCGCAAGAAGCTTCTGGCCACCGAGAACAGCGTCCTGGTTGAAGCAAGCCCGCGCGATCGGAAATGGGGCGTTGGTTGGTGTTGTGTTCGTTCGATTCTGAAAAAAATACTTGCTGTTTGTCACCTGGGTTTTGTGTCTCCAATTGAATGACAATACCCATCCCTTGCAACGAGTTTCTGATTAGCTACTTCAGACATGCTGCATCTGAACTGGCCAATCAGCGCTAAGTGTTACAATCAGTTTTCCTGTGTTTTGACTCTGAATGTCTCGCCAGTTTGTCATGTTTTCCTTAATTTCCAGGCCTCGGCGTGTTCAACGACAAAGCGTTAGACCGACGAAACTGGCGTGGCCGAAATTGGCTCGGTCAGGCGCTGATGGAAGTCAGGGAGGAATTGCGCTCGAGCGAACACACCGATGCCGACACGAACTCTGCCAAATCGTGAACGTTTGTGTCAAAGCGAACCGAAGCGAATGTCGCATCAAGAGTACGATATCCACTGCACTAGGTCTCTCTCGACACGGTGTTGCTTCAGCTTTCGTGATGTGATCCTCCGAAGATTGTTTAGAAATGTGCAAAATGAGTGGACAATCGGTGCTTGTCGTTTGATCATGTGCAGGTTGTGGGTTAATATCCGAGATTAAAATGGAAACAATGTAAATGTGACGATTTCTTTTTTAAAGTTGATCAGTTTTTGTTGTCGGTCATTTCATCGTCTGTTTTTTCGTCATTGCCGGTTTCGTTTGTGGTAAGGACGAAAATAAAAAGTTTGGAGGATGGGTTGTTTGTCTCTCATCAGAGAATTATTGGTGCACAGATTGAGTGTGCGTCCATGTCATCCATATCATGAATTGTAGAAGTTGTCTAGAGCAAAACTTTTAATGAATTATTTAACAGTTGCACACGTTTTGCTGTTTGGTTGTCGGCTGCGCAGGTTGCAGCAACTTGCAATCCACGCTCCACAAAAGCGTTTGCTTTTTTTGTTTGTTCTCAAAGGTTTTTTCAGTTTTCTCTGCCAAGCTGCTCTGCTTGAGCAAACGAGACGAAAAATGCAAATTTTTGTGAAAACGTTAACCGGCAAAACGATCACGCTCGAGGTTGAGCCGTCAGACACGATCGAAAATGTGAAGGCGAAAATTCAGGACAAAGAAGGCTAGTTTTCCATTGGTTCCTTACTTGTGTCTGGTTGTTTTGATTTTTGTCTTTGGTTGTCATGGGCATACAGCGGCAAGCATTGGGCTGCATTGCAATGCACCTTCCTTCTGATGTTGTTGATCTATCTGTGTCCCCCGTTGAGCACTCCTACGATTTAGAGCTCCGTTGAGGGTAGAAGGGGGTTCCTTCGTCAAGGAAGCGATGAGGCAGTTTCGTTTGCGGTGCATTGGCGATTCTGTGCTTTCGTCGCATGCACACCACCAAATTGCGGTTATGCGAAGCGGAGGCGGGAATGACGAAAACCGTCAAATTCCAACATTTGCGTCAAATCACATTTGTGTTTTTTCTCTGACAAAAAAAATGAACGAATATTGACCGTGCAACGTTCTTTGCAGGTATTCCACCGGATCAGCAGCGGTTGATTTTCGCCGGCAAACAACTGGAGGACGGGCGCACGCTGTCAGACTACAACATTCAGAAGGGTACAGTCATTCCATGAACACCGGTCATTTTTGGTGTGAGGCCGTTGTTGGAATCCACTGCATGGAGCACAAACACGCGGGCAGACATTATGATCATGCCAGCATGTTTGCGGTTGTTTTTTTGATTCTACAGCATTCCCAGTGATTGTGAGACAATGAAATTTGGTTTTAGATGGTGTTTCGTGGACATTCTAAAAAAATTTGAACTTTCCGATACAACAGTCAAATACCTAATGCTTGGCATTATTTCGTTTGTTGTTGTTTCTCAGAGTCAACGTTGCACCTCGTGTTGCGTCTCCGCGGCGGCGTCATTGAGCCGAGCCTTCGAATTCTTGCGCAGAAATACAACTGCGACAAGCAGATCTGTCGAAAGTGCGTGGTGGTTTTTTTGTCGTTGATAATTGCAAATCGCAGAAACGTGATAAATCGCGAATGGAACACCGCAACGATTCAAATACGCCTGAAAACAAACATCACAATGCCTATGCGCCAGCGACGGCGCGGTGTAACGTGGGGGGGGGGTAGAAGGGGGTTGCGGAATATGGCGCGCGGTGGCACAATGGATGCAAGACAATTCATTACCACGTGCTCCGTTTCGCAACCCCCTCCTTTTCCCTGGTAATATTGCACTACCTACACCACACGGTCTCACGCCTTGTGAATTTGGTTTTGCGCAAATTCCGGTGTGGTTTGGAGAGAGTGGACTCGGTTGGATTGTTGTTGACTTGCTGTCCACCTCAGCCCTGTTTCTCCTCAGCTTCCATTTCGGCTGTGCTCCCTTTGCAGGTGCTACGCACGTCTGCCGCCCCGAGCAACCAACTGCCGCAAACGCAAATGCGGCCATTCCAACGATCTGCGCCCGAAAAAGAAGCTCAAGTGATGCCGCTGTTTTTGTGTGTTTTACTTGGTGAAATTCATCAGTTTTGTGGTGTCGCACTGTGAGTGCGGCGGCTAGGTGAAGTGTTTTCGTTGCTTGTGTTCGTTTGTGATTTTTTTGTTGATCGATCGATCGGTTTTGTGGAGCTGTGGTGGACCAGACACTGTTATTATCCGTTGCATTTTTTTGGAATAAAAAATTCTTGAAAACGTGGAATATGGCATGTGAATGAAAATGGAAGATGTTGGGTGTTTTCCGAATCACGCTTTCTGTCATGTGACATTACTGAAAGTCAGAGAGAAAAACCGTTTTAGAGTGGAACGAATAGTATGATTTAGATTCGTGAAGATCGCAGGCCACAGAAATGAGCAACGTACAATATCCAACTCCATAACATTCCAATTGCCTGATTGGTTGATGTGTGCATTCTGCCAGCTGCATGTCACGCATAGTAGCTTCCATTAACCCGAGGCGTCTTCTTTTGGCACCAACCGTCGCCAATTTCCTTCGCCAATTCGCCGCAATGACGACGACGACAGACGATGCAACAGCGAGCAGGTCGTCGCGTTTGATTTGGATCGATTGCGAGGTGCAATAAAGTCCTCGGAATTGTGTTTACTTGTTTTTATTGTTTAATTGTGTTTACTATATATTTTTTGCTGTGTTTGCGGCTGCGGTCTGAGTCTCAACTTTGCCAACAGCCACCCGTCCAAAAAGCATACCATTTTTCAGATGACTGGACTCGAGCTTGAACAGCACACGTTGGTCGAGGTGGCGTGTATCGTCACAGAGGGTGACAGGAATTTGACGGCAGTTGGCGATGGCGTCAATGTGGTCATACACCAGCCGGAACATGTGCTCGATGCCATGAATGAGTGGTGCAAACTGACGTTCACCAAGGTTGGTGGAGGGGGTGGGGCGGTGCGATTTTGAGCGACGCTTCGTGTTATAAAGCATATTTTTGCATTTGACTGTTGAAACGTGCAACTTTTTGAACGTTGAAAGTTGAAAAAAGTTGACTGTTATTTTTACGTAATAATGCTGAACGCTCCTCGGTCGGGCTTCAACTCTGATATTCCCATTTGCGCATCGAGTTTTTTCCCATCATGGTCAAGGAAGGCTGTTAGAAAAGAGCGAAAAACAGTTTTTCTCTTGTTTTTTTGTGGTCCTCCTGACAACCAGGGACACAAAATGGTTGCTTGAATAATATCGAATACAGTAGATACCGTCCTGTTTGCTTACAAAATATCGTGAATCAATTTTCCAGAACAAACTAATCGACGAAATTCGTGCCAGCAAGATCTCATTATGTGAGGCGGAGCAGCTTGTCTTGCAATACGTTCAACGACACACTCCAGCCGGTGACACGACACAAAAAACTAATCGTGCGAACTACAACAGCTTCTTCACCGCAACTTTTTTCAGAAAGCCCATTGCGGAAAATTTCAAACTTCAATTGGCTGTGAGCGGTAACTTTCATCATACACCCGCCCCCGCCCGCATCCCTACAATTCTGATCAGCACTTTGTGAAAGCGTTTGGTGCAACATTTCAGTCAAAATTTGGACTTTTGAAATACATAGCATTATTGCGCCAACTTTTTGAGATTCCATGCATAATGTCATGACATCGGCTTGTGTCCATTGGCGGGAAATTCGGTGTCGGTTGACCGGCTGTTTATCAACCGATACATGCCGAAACTAGGAGCACATTTGCACTATCGCACGGTCGACGTCAGTTCGATAAAGGAACTAAGCAGGTTTTGTGTTGTTCTTGCTTTTGGCACCACCGAAAATAAAAATAAAAATCGCCGAACCGAGCTACAGTGGTATTTACTAACTGCGAACTTCACACATGTCTGAAACTTATTTTTAATAATTCAAGACGCTGGTATCCGGACAAACATGAAACGAAGCCACCGAAAGGGTTGGGTTGTGGTGCGCATCGCGCGTTGGCCGACATTCAAGCAAGTATCAACGAGCTGCTTTGGTATCGCCGGAATATAATGCGTGATTGAATTTTGAAAAGTTTTCATACAGTCGAACTCTAAATTATGGGGAATCAGCTGATTGGTTGGGATTACGGTATGCATGTTTTCTGTGCTAACAGATACCGCCGCCGCAGCAATGCCTGCACAGAAAGCATGCGCATACCGTAATCCCAACCAATCAGCTGATTCCCCACAATTTGAAGTTAGACTGTACATTTCATGTATTTCGAACAACTGCAAGTTTAATTTTGCGTTTATTATTCATAGGGATGGCACGGAAAAGAAACCGTTTTCTTTTCACGCCAAAAATAAAAAAAAACGGTTTTTTACTAACAGAAAATCTGAATTTTCAGTCGTCGAATCCACCACTCAATTGTGTTACTGAGTTCTGATGCCTGTTGGTGACTAGAACACCGTTGATTATTGTTCACAAAACCGACAAGAACAGGTGTTAGCCAGCTTTTCTTGCTCAATTGTGTGTTTGGCAAAATTCAGTCCAGAATTCTGAAGCTGGAAAACCATTTTCGAGATAAAAGTTCTTCTGCCTTTATAAAACAGTTTTAAAACCGTGAAAAGAAACCGGTTTCTTTTCACAAAATATAAAAAACCGGTTTTTATCCATCCCTAATTATCCAGCCGGTTTTTACAAAAAAAACTTGACAAGTTCGGAATTCGATTTTTACATTATCAGTTTCAAAATCTTTGGAACACAATTGGACAGAAAAAACAGTGAATTGAGGGAGTAACTGATAATAAAACTAATGGATAAAACGGTGATCGTTGTGGTTTGTTCTCTGCCTCATTTTTTTGCCTCGACCATCTTTTCGGATGGTTGCCAGACACTTTCCCACAATTGGGAAGGTGCTGTGCTGTGCGTGTGCAGGCACTGCACGCGGACCGTAAAACTACAAAGCTAAACCGGAGCTGGAGCTGATCCCTGATCCCAATGTTTCGGTTTGCCTACATACCTAAACCCGAAGCGTGGATTAACTCGATTTAAACTTTTATTTCAGTTTAACGAAGGAAGAGAACGTGTAATTGGAAGAAAGAAAGAAAAAAAAGAAAGTGTGTGAATAAACACAGTTTATTTTGAAGAGGACGAGAAGAAAAGAACTTGAAGACAATGAAATTTTTTTGAAAACTTGGGAAAAACCAAAATGTGTTGCGAGTTCGTTATATAAATTTGAATAGAATAAGTTTGTTTTTTTTGTTGTTTGTTTCCTTCGATTCAATTTATTTCAATTTTGTTGTTTGTTTCCTTCGATTCAATTTGTTCAATTCAATTCATTAATGATTAATGGTGAGTCCGTTGACGGATCGAGTTCCGATGCAGCGCAGCCAAGGTGACATTTCGCCTCAAAATGTGAATTCCGAGCTGCACCACCGTCTGCAAGCGCTACGTTGTCTGGCGCAACGCAACGCTTCATTATGATATGCATTGCTCATGGCTCATGATCCCAGATCCACTAGCTGATCGTTGTCTGGTGGTACTCTGGTTGTTGTTTCGTGTCGTGTCGTGGCGTCGTCGTCATCATAATTGATCGAATTTCAAGCTGGTAAGTTTTCTTTCTCTTGAACTGGGGATAATTTGTTGCGTTTTGAGGGTCAAACCTCAAAACGCGAGAAAACCTCAAAACTCGAGAAGAGGCTATCATCAAACTATCATTTGCAACAGTATCCACTCGGCCTGTTTGTCTGTATCGTTCATGTTCAAACTGCAATAAACTACTTTTACTCAGCATCGATTACAGCGACTTGGAAATCGTCTGCCGTGCGCTCCTGCTCGTTGACTGCGTGCAAACGCGAATCGTTGATGTACTCATGCACGTTGATAAGCCATGCCACGGACGGCACCGATTGCCAACGGTCAGTGTTCGGCGGTGATTTTTTGTTGAAATATTGATTCAATTAGGGTTGGTAAGAAAACCGTTTTTTTTCATTGCCAGGAAAAAACTGGTTTCTTTTCCATTTTAAACCGTTCTAAAACCGAAAAAACCCAAATGTTTCTTAGTTCCTAAACTTTTCAAAACTTGGCAACCTGAACTCAAAATAGGAAATACCGTATTACCTCTATTAAACCCCCCCCCAAAATTAACCCCCCCCCCCAAAAAAATAAACCCCCACCCCCTCGACAAATTTCCAAATAATCCCCCCAAAAATAATCCCCCATGGGGGATTATTGGAAACCTGTTTGAAACACATACCCGGCGAATTCAGTGGCTGGTTGCAGTGAAAATGATGAAATTGTGCTACCAAAGGCCCCAAATGGATGAGTTAATGGTAATTTCATTACAAAAGGCTGTTGTAAAAGGAAATTTCTATGTAGAGTAGAAGTTTCTGCGACTTCCTTCCTGCCATGGAAGGTATTTTTGCCATTTTGCCCACCCCTAAAAATGGTTTCCAAATAAACCCCCCCCCCAAAAATAAAGCCCCCCCCCAAAAATAAACCCCCACCCCCAGAAGTCGCTGAAGAAATAAACCCCCATGGGGGTTTATTAGAGGTAACACGGTACATCAAAACTAGTATTTTTAAGCAGCGTAAAAGGCTGTTTTCGGGGATTCAACGTACCCAATTTGCTATTTTTGCCACCTAATTCTTCTTTGTTTTAAATCAAATCAATTTCGCTTTTATTGGGCAGCACGTTCAATGAATTGAAAACAACGACTGGGCAGTGACCGTGTAGGTGTGGGAGCGGGGGGGAGGGACGGGACTGTTGCAAGGAGACCGAATAGCTGACCCCGATTTGCAGAAGTGCAAAATAAAATCGGTAGCGGATGGCGTTTGAAAAATAACATTTCATCAGTTACCGTTTCAAATCGACAACGTCGTCAGTCAGTCTGCATCTGCACTTAGTCTAGCAGTCACCTTGTCTTCATCGTATTTCACTTGTACCTTGACACAAAAGCTTCTGCAAAATGATGCTTCACCAGTTCACTTCGACACAGTTCACTGCGCCGTTTTTTCAAAAATATAATTTTACATTTTATCAATCAAACGAAGAATTGCGATTTTTGACCACAACGTTTGAAAATTTTTAAGGTAAAAACCGTTTTTTTTCAAGAAAAAAACGGTTTTTTTTAAAAACGGAAAAGAAACCGTTTTTTTCCTGTGTTAACCCTAGTTTCAATCATATTTGCTTGAAGTTTCCATTTCAACGCGTTTCTGTTGGCACGCTTGCGACAAATGAATCAAATGCAGACACGACAAGCCAATACAGCCGATCTTTCTGTGTGTCCAAAAACATAAATCGCATGGCGTCCTTGACGGTAGACGAAATGTGCACGTCAATGGCAACCTGGGCAAAAAATGGCATTGCTTTTGCCGGATTATACAGGTGCTGTGCCACGATTGAGCTGATCATGCAACACTTGCGCTATCTGAGCATCGTCGTCGACAGCGCGCACATGTTCAACTTTGTGAAGTGACTGCTCCAGCACGAGATCGTTAGTCCGTATCGCGGAGTTCTTTGCAACGTAAAGCAGTTCGTTTAAATAAATTGCTTGGTTTTCTGTTTTGTTCACTCTTGAATATGTTTATCATAAAGATAAACTGACAGTAGGGATGGAGCCGGTTCCGGTCCGGATTCCGGTTTCCGGCGCCTAAAATTGGCTCCGGATTCCGGCAATTTCGACCGTATCCGGCCCGGCCGGAACACGTTTGGGCCGGATCCGGTCCGGATTCCGGCAAATTTGCCGGATCCATCCCTAAATTTAGATCAGAATACACTGATTGGCTGTGTAAGCATGAATCAGCCTGTTTCCTCGACCGAAATTTTTTGAAACCAGTGATTTTTATCAGAAACTCACTACTCACTACAGTATCAATTTTTTAAGTTCTGCGACTGAATGCGTGTGCAGACGTGGAAAGAAAACTAGTTTCAATCTTTATGTGGCAATTGAAAATTGCCTAAGGGACTCGGTCCTATGTAGGGGACTCGGATCACTTTACCAAGTTTTAATTCCCGCGTCATCAATAAAACTCTTTGTCTATCTATGCGCGCATTGAGTTGCGGGACCAAAATAAAAGATCATAGCCGTTTTAAATCTGCTTCCAAAAAACTTTTCAGGCAGCACTGTGCAATGCTACCGCGGTTATGCGGTGCGATTCGCGATTTGACATGCCAACGTGGTGCGTCGTGCTGAGTGGATTGAATTGCATTTCATACTGTGCCGAAGTTCCCCATTGTTTTTCAATCTGAGGCACTTGCAAAACAGGCTGTGTTTGACTGGAAATTCTATTCAATAATTCTGCCTCATGATTGATCTGTTCTTATTATTTTCGGCCTACACCGAACGCCTATAAACGAAGTTGCCGTTTCTTTTTGATTTGAGACATCCACAAAAGATTCAGTGTCGGGAAGTCTTTTATGTCTGTGTCCTGTTGTTTCGTTGTTTTTTTGCACGCCTTACTCAAAGCTAGTCGTGTTGTGTACCGTATTTTGTTTTTCTTGCTTAAATGAGTTATTTGTGAATGAATCACATTGTTTTTTTTGTTATCACTTAAATTCACTTTTCATTCCTGGTGTACCAAATCTACCGCCGATCTGTAAATAATGTTTGTGTTATGTCAGAACGTATGCTAATGGCTTTGTTTTCATTGAATTTTTTGATCAACAACATGTTTGTATGATTAGTGGGCGTCCGATCTTTGTGCAAGTCGATTTCCATTATTTGGGTGGTGCACGCAAGCCTTATTTATTGTTTTTTGTTATGAAACATGTGAAGAGTTTGTGATTGATGAGAGAACGGTTTTTGAAATTTATGTGAAATGTGAAAGATAAGTGTAGTTTAAATTAAATTGTAATTTAAAAATCCAGGTGATTTTACTTTATAAGACAGATCAACAGTTCATGTGAAAATAATATTCATAGTTTGAATAAAATCAGTTTTGTTGCTTTTTTGCTTACGGATTTGGTACAGCACAACACAAGCAACAAGGAATGACACGACAACAAAAACAACAAACCAATCAAATGTACCACAAGAAACAAAAGAAAAACGTTACAAACCAGAGCAAACGGTGAGGAATGGATCATTTTTTTTTCTGGCATGGCTTCATTTCTTCGAAACACGGCCTATCCATCACTTGGTTCTTTGTTTGAGGATTGTGGTATTCGTGACCCCAAACTAAACAGGAAAACGTACGTTTACGTCTATACAAAATGTGAAAAGCATTCACGACATACCGCACACAAAAATCGCCAGAACTACAAAAACCAACTGAAACAAGCGAAATGGCGCAACAGAGCACAATGTGCTGCGCACCACCACCAACAACAGTGCCCCCCCAACCGAACACCGTTACCTTTGACCGGTCATAGCCGACGGCATACGCGAACGCCTCGCCACTGCCGTTGAAGCAGCACCGTGCGATCGGCGCACTCATCGGCTCGCTCGTCTTTAGTTTCGTGCGTGCGTCCTTGTCCCAGAACGAGAAGCGACCTTCCGAGCCGACGGTGGCCAGCGTGCCGTAGACCGAGTGCAGCGCGACGTCGTTCACCTGCAGCAATTGCTGCCAAACAATCAAACGGTTTTGTCATGCCAGCTTGTTAGGGTGGCTGCCAGAGACGTTTCTCTCCGATCTCGTCCATTTGTCCTGTCTCGGCTCGCCAAACTATTAAAAAAACCGTCCTGTTTCTCGTGGCAACTCAACAGCCTATGATGATGCGATGCACTTTACAAACAACTGCGAAGAAAATACGGAAACGGTTGTTTCGCATCCACGTTTGCTCAGAACAGATCAAAACGTTCAATTTTTGATTTTGCCGACCGTAGGTCGTTTAGCATTCGCCTTGATATCCATGGCAAGGTCGCCAATTTCAACATCTACGAAGTAGCGACAACTACAGTGAACTTATTCAACAGCAGTACTCAGAAACAGAACGTTTTAGGACGCTCATTCAGTCTCCAAGCGTAGGATTTCTTTATTTGCAGGATGTATTTTGTTGTCTGGAATTCTGTCCCATGAAACATTGGGATCAGAGATCGGCTCCTGCTCCGGTTTAGCTATGTAGTTTTACGCAATGTTTCACCCCTTCAACAAAGCTGTCAATCAAGGCACTTTCACTTTGTTAAAAAGGCTTCACTTAGGATTAGGATTAGGTTTAGGATTAGGAACCTACAACGACTTCATTAGGATTAGGATTGGGCTTAGGATTAGGAACCTACAACGACTTCATTGAAACCGAACTGAACAACAAAACAGACTGTAAACTTGGCTTTGGTTTAGTAATGTAGGCAAAGCCACGCGGACACTGCACTGGATTTTTTGATAACATTGTGCCAAAAATGGTTGCCCTTCTTTTCTAAAAATCGACACACTCGTTGTCGGACGGACATTGCTAAAACGGACCTAGTTCTAAATCCTAATCCTAAAGCCTAATTCTAAGCCTAAAGAAAGATATTTGAGTTGTTACGTAGTTTATTTGGGTTTGCTTATTGGGACGACACGACAACGACAATAATAAAAACAGACCGAACACTGATCACAGATTATCACAGCTTATATAGCCAATATAATTACATGTAATTACAGTTATCGTTGTTCCCAACTCTAACATAATCCTAACCGAATCCTAACCTAAGCCAAGCCTTTTCAAGAAAGAAGATGTCTGAACAATTGCGTTTTGAACAAATTTTTGTTGGGGCCGGAGCGTGTGCACGCGCGCTAGTGGATCATGAGCATGAGCATGCGGATCAGTACCGTGGGCCCAAACAAATTTTCGAAGGGGGGGTATGGTGCCGTGGGGGGGGGGGGGGGGGGGGGTGCCGACCAAATATTGAGGGGGGGGGTCCAACCTATGGTAACGTGGGACCCCCCCCCCCCAGGGGGGTCCCATGGGGGGGTGCATTTTTTCAAAATTTTCTGTGGGGGGTACACACCCCCCTCCCCGTAATGCATCATTATTAAAACAGGTGCATGTGCAGTGGCAGTGGCCCCTGCCCTTAACGCAGGAAAGAAAAAAATGCAAAAACTAAATTGATCATTTTCATCTTATCAAAAAGGCTTGGCTTAGGATTAGGATTAGGTTTAGGATTAGGAACCTACAACGACTCATTGCAAGCAACCTCTGATCAGGAATCAAAAAAATCACTTTTAAGTATGTATACAAATCCAAACCCCCCCACCCCCCCATGATATTTTTTGCTTAAATTTTGAAGGAAAAACGCTAAATTTTGCTGCAAAATCTTTGAAATTACAATGAAGATGGTCAAGTTATCATATATTCTGCTTATATTATAGACTTTATAGACGAAAAATCATGATTTTCAAAAAAAATTTAAGGGTGTGCAGAAAATTTGGGGGGGGGGGGTCTCCGCCAGACAATATTTGGCGTTATCCTATTTTAGGGTAGCTTTCAAAAAATAAAGTAGCAAAGAAAAAATAAAGTAGCAAAGAAAAAATAAAGTAGCTTTCAAAAAATAAAGTAGCAAAAAATTTTCATATGAATAATACACTGTCCTATTTTAGAGTAGCAACGATATAATAATCATACACTGTCCTATTTTAGAGTAGCAACACTATCCTATTTTAGAGTAGCAACACTATCCTATTTTGCAGTAGCAACATATAAACAGCTCATTTAAAGCTATTTCAGCCGCGAAACTTTGTAAACCTACGTTATTTTGCACGGAGATTTCAAATTTTGACCTTGTGGGTTACGGTAACGCCCGGTTTTGGTCTCAACACGATCTTAGTTTCGTCAACAATCCACAAACAGCTTGGTAACCGCAACCAATCCGGTGAAACATGCTAGATTAAGGTTATTTTGCACGCAGATTTTGAATTTCAGCTTTCTGGATTACGGTAACGCGTGGTTTGGTCTCAACACAATTTTAGTTTTAAGCACAGCGTACACACACGACAACACACAACAACCACACACACGCGCGCAAATGCTAATTGTTTGGGATTGGGTTAGAGTTGATTATTTGTGATTTTCCATCATTACTGATTCCTTTATAACCACCGTATTTGTGATTTATGGGTTGTTTTATATTACTCGTATGCTCTCTATGTTCGATAAACTCACCACTTATTTCAACTGGTGAGCCCTAGGGTTAGGGGCTTTGAAAAAAAAAATTTTTTTTTATTTTTTTTTAACGTTTTTTTTTAAAAAAAAAAATTTGGATTTTTTTTTTCAAACTTAAAAAAAAATTTGAAAAATTTTTCTTCTACTTTGCTCTGAAAATTCGATTTATGGCATAATTTTTTGAAAGTTCAAACCAAATTTTCTTCCCAACTTCTTTGTGTGCTTAGGTACATGTCATTATTTGGTCATTTTGACCGACGTACTCCATGTTTTTCGATTTGGATGACTTCTAGAGTCAATTTTTAGCGTTGAAATGACTTAACTGAATTGAAATATCGTTTCAGAAATTGTTTTCTTGCAACTTAGAACATGTTTTTTCAGTCGGTAGGCCATGAGATGAACATGATATCTTGTTGATTGGCGTACGTTATAGGTCTAGAATGGAGTTGTGCGATATATTGTTAAACAATTGGAGCGGGGATGTTGGTTAATACCACATCACACGACCGTTTTTCAGATACCCGATAACATGGCCACATGTTAAAACTTGTGTGCTGAGCTAAACTAACGTGTTAAACTTGCGTCTGTCAGTTGCCCGCAACGTGATCGCGAAATCATGGTACGTGTTTTCGATACGATGATTTGAAGAGTGGGCTCTCGCCATGTGGCAGATAGCATAGCTGGTTGAACCTGAAAGTAAGTGTCTTGGGGGGGGGCGACCGGGTCGACAGGGGTTGCCGACTTAGCTACAGCAAACAGGAATTTTTGAACACAGTCAAATTTTGGTAATTTTCTAAAGAGGAACAACTAAGAACGGTTCAATATTCAAGTACACGTCGAAAATTGTCCTGTTTTACTGTTGAAAATGCAACTTTCCCTCTATGAAATGGACATAATTTCAATAAAACACGATTTTCGCTCTTATAGTTTTCCGGATCGTTCTGAAAATAGTCTAGATGAACTCAGCTCGACGAGACGCTTCGAACAAACCTAACTTGTAAAAAAAAAATTTTTTTTAAAAAATTTTTTTTTTTAATTTAAAAAAAAAACCGGATTTTTTTTTTCCCCTAACCCTAGTGAGCCCTCCGGTTGATCATCGTATACCTTCAGGAGTCTCAGTGCCGTCGGTCAGTTCACAATCGAGTGTGATGACCAAAGGTCGGTTGTTTCGATTGGTGCAAAATATCGAAAAATTTCGCGATCGTGAAACTTTGAACAGACTGTGCAGGACGCTAAAGCAGCAGTACGAATTACGTCCCCATGAGCTGTACAAGATGCAAAACAGGGTTGCACCGTCGAACAAGTTGTCGTTCAACAAGCTGCTGTACAAAACTCGGGCGTTCATTCTGGAGTACTTCGAGTACTTCTCAACCATGTCTTTGGAGGGCGATTGGCACATCCCTCGTTGTTCACAGGTGTCTTCCAGGTCAAGTGTGCTGATGTCTGGATTGATTGGAAGCGCATTTCGTGAATGCTGGTTGTCAGCGGGTGCCAGAAACTGTGCATCTCATCAGATCGTGCCACACAGCGTTTCTATGTGCAACATTTCACATTGGCAACTAAAAGGCGTTCCCAAACAATTAGCACACGGGATCAATAGATTAAAAGAACGTTGGTGCGTCACTACAATTGCTGTGCACGTAGCATACGGGGCCCACAGGATCATGGGTTCAAGAAGGCGTGGGTGCGTCACTACAACTGAAAGTCTCTTGGTCTAACCCAATCCCAAACAATTAGCATTTGCGCGCGTGTGTGTGTGTGTGTGTGTTGTTGTTGTGTGTTGTCGTGTGTGTACGCTGTGCTTAAAACTAAAATTGTGTTGAGACCAAACCACGCGTTACCGTAATCCAGAAAGCTGAAATTCAAAATCTGCGTGCAAAATAACCTTAATCTAGCATGTTTCACCGTTTGTGGTTACCAACCAAGCTGTTTGTGGATTGTTGACAAAACTAAGATCGTGTTGGGACCAAACCAAGCGTTGTGGGGGGTGTCGGCCAAATTTTCGAGGGGGGGGGGTCCGATGGGGGGGGGGGGGGTGCCCGGTTTTAGGGGGGTGGCCCGGTGCCCCCCACCCCCCCCACCCGACGGTCTCTGGTGCTCTGGGGGGGTGTACCCCCCCCCCACCCCCCCCGCCCACGGTACTGAGCGGATGCGAGGTGCGCGTGCTTTAATAACCTTCCAAATTTTTATTTAGAAAATTTTTCGAATTTTTTTTTTAAAAAAAAATTGGCATTATTAATTTAAATTTTTTTTTTTAAAATTTGATTTTGGTTTAACAACTCCAGTTTGGTACAACTACTGGCGTTTTTAACTGGCCATACTCCATAACATTCAGGGTTCAGCCAAGCCAACACAATGGACGATCTGCCAGTTGAGTCCAGCGACGGCCGTTTGGTGAAAATGGAGCAAAATTTTGCGCCACAAGTCGACGAATTGGTGCCAAAAGTGGAAACCTTGGCAAAGGTTTGAGTTTGAAACGTTTTCGTCATTTTGTTTCAAGTCAAGTAACTTACGCATTTCCATTTGATTCTCTGCTCGCAAACAAAATGTGTTTTTTCAGAATGGTCAACTTTCGAGTGCACTTGAGCAGCTGTACAACCTTGAAAAGATGTCGCGTTTGGTGGGTTTTCTTTTCTTCAGGCAGCGTTGTTCCATCCGCGGTAACTGACATCTGGTTTGAGGATCCAGTTTTTTTGCATCCAAGCTGGTCAATTTCATATTTTTTCAACCACATGCATACTATTTTTATGGAAAAAGAATAAAGATGCAAATTGCATAAAAGTAATTTCTGTCGAAATGCAGAAATCTCTGAAAAAATTTCATCAAAAACTATATTTGACAGTGGATCTCAAAAAAATTTCCTTCGCTTTGCGAATTTTGTCCCAGTGACCTTTTATTGTGTATCTAGATACAATTGTAATCAGCACCATATGCAAGCTAACAAGTTGCCTTTTGTTGTAAACCGAAAAACGTGTTCTAAAGCTCTCCGTGGCTCGGTGGTTAGCACGCTTGCCTTCAACTCAGAAGGTGGCTAGTTCGATCCGGCCCGACAAACTGCCGCCACTGTTGATCATTCCATTTCCAAAAATGCAAGCAATTTTGTTTTCGTTTTTTTTTCAAACTCAGGGCGGCGACATGCGCTCGAACGGGCGACTCTTGGAGACGGTCGTGAGGGTGTGCTTCGAGGCGAAAGACTGGCACGCGCTGAACGATTCGATAGTGACGTTGTCAAAGAAACGATCGCTCATCAAGAACGTCAGTTGCGTTCATGTGTTGCGCTCGACTGTCGGTCAAATCACCTCCAAACTTAGGGTTTCTCAGTATCAATTGCTGATTATTTGGACGAACGAGCAAATCATTGAGCAGTCGTAGCAATATGGATTGGCTGAAAATGTAGAAAAATGTAAACAGGGTAGCTGTGCAGTTCACAGCAGTGCTGTGCAGTTTGTTTCAACTGTGTTAACCGCTCAAAACAGACCCTCTTTGGGCCTCCATGAATTTCGCGCCTGTATCAACAGTAGTAGCTCACTACAACTCAATAACATATGCAACTAGCTGATTGGTCGGTGATCCCGTGATGCATGCATTCTGTGCATGAATTGCCGTGGCGACACAGGGCTTGGTTTGACGTAAATACTGGGCAAAATACGGGCTGAATACTGACGTTGTTCACAGCTTGCAGTTTTCACGGGCGTGTTCAGTCCACTAGGAATGGTTCGCACACAATTTTGTCTGATTTGTATTTTTTCAGGCCGTCACAAAAATGATTCAACTGAGCTGCAAGTACGTCGATGAAATGCCGACCGAGGAGCTGCGTCTGAAGCTGATCGACACGCTGCGCGCGGTCACGGCGGGCAAGGTGCGGTGCCCTTGCACTCGAATTGGTGCCCGTAGTGGTGTTTATTGCAGTCATACTTGATTTTCTGTTTCGTTTCGTTTTGTCATGAACTCGTGCTGGTGTAAATTTAGTGTGAATTTCAGTTTTCAACTGTAAACGCTGGGTTGTTCTCAGTCTTGACTGCGTTTTTCACGCTTCTCAATTTTACTGATTTTTTTGATTTTTTTGAAAGCAGTTTCTCTGAACGAATTTCAGATCTACGTTGAAGTGGAGCGTGCGAGGTTGACGAAAAAGCTGGCCGATTATAAGAAGGAACACAACGAACTGGAAGAGGCGTGCAAGCTGTTGCTCGATTTGCAGGTAAGTTTCAATGGCGAATTTTTTGTTTTTTTGTTAATTCCGAATTGCACAGTTCGAAAGACAGGGTGCGCTGATTGAAGTACCCACCCCCAATCCCAATGTACCCGCTGCCGTTGCTCTAAGACGGTAAATTGTAATTGAAGTGAATTACATTGAAATTTTAATCGTAAAAAGTGAATAGCTGCTGTTTTCTGCTTCACGAATGATAGTGAAGTGAACCACTGTCTCGAAGCCGGAGAGGCACGTTTTTACCGCAAAAACATGAAACGCTGGACAAATCTATTTTATTTTTCTTGGTTGCACAAAATCCGAGACCGGTGATTTCATTTGAACACTTGACTTAATGTGATGTTGAACACCCTGTCTTCGGGGCGTTGATATTTTTTTTCATTTTTTTTGTCAGATCGAAACATTCGGCTCGATGGAGCAACAGGAGAAAGTCGAGTATTTGTTGGAGCAAATGAAGCTGACGTTGGCGCTGAAGAACTACGTCCGGGCGTCGATTATTTCGCGAAAAATCTCCACTCGGTTTTTCGAAAAGCCTGAAAAGGAGGTGCGTTTGAATTTGATTTTGCGTGACATGACATTTGCAATTTTTCCAGTAGATTTTCAAAACAGTCTTTGTCTCAGTAGATTTTCAAAACAGTCTTTGTCTCTTGTTTTGAATCGCTGGCTTCTCTGTATTTCCTGCACTATATTGCAATCGTTTAGTTCATTCATACAGTCAGAATTCGAACTGGGGGACTCTATCGGTTGCTTTTATTTCTGAGCGCTAAGTGGCGGAGAACTGAGTCCCGGAGAATGTGTCAATGCGCTGGCAGAGAACTGGGGCCTGTGGAAATGAGGCCGGCTTGTTGGAGTCCGTTTTATAGCCATCTGATGCTTGTCCAATCCATGTGATTGGCTACCCCTAAAACCAAAAAACGAATTCTTATGTGAAAGTCACGAGCAAATTCAAAGGTTTCAATCACACTCGTATTCAGTTTTCACTGACAACCGCAGTTGTTCGCGTCTTTGCACAGGTGCAAGAGCTGAAGCTGAAGTTCTACCGTCAAATGATCGAGATTGACCTGCACGACGCAAAGTACCAGGACGTCAGCGAGCATTATCGCGCCATTGCGGCCACCCCGATTGTCGCCGAAGACGCCGCGCAGTTGGATGCGGTGCGTTTTAGGGGCACAGAAATGTCGATAAATTTTCTAACTGACCCCCGCTCAACACGAGTGATCCACCAGAAATATTGGGCCGCTGCCAAAACAAAACAGAGCAGAGCACGACACTGACATTGGGCAATTTTGGTGTCAGGAATGAAAGTCAGAATAGATTGTTCCTTTTCCTGTTAAAATGACTCGAATATGATAAACTGTGTCATGGGCATGGTACTTTATGGCATCAGCTGTATTAGCACTTGAAGTACAGTATGGCCGAATAAATGAGGCAGTCCATCAAGGCGGGATCAGCCGCAGACTAGGAGCTGTCTTTTTCAAAAAAGCCAACGTAATTCCCAATCATGTGTACAAGGGATGAAGAATGAAAAGAATAGCGCGGATAATCCATTAGTTTAAAAAAAACGCGTCAAATTTGGCACACAATTCAGTTTATGAACGTCTTTTTTCTTTCATTCAAAATTCGCGCGCTCCTTGCACCCTGAAAAAAGCTGCCATGTTTAACCGGCCATACCGTAGGCTCCTTGTCTGAAGTGACGGGTGAGCACTTATTTTATGCAAACCGCATGTTTCTGATCTACAGTTGCGCAGTCACAAGCAAAACGACAATAGTCGAAACCGGTGTACTGTATTCTGGTGACCCCTCTGAACCCGGAACCGGTGTGCTTGTTTGTGGCAATACGCTTTTCCCATTGGTGTGGAAAAGAGCAGAGTGTTGGTGCAGCCAGCAACAGCAACTGCAGCAACATTCAGCATTCTCTTTTTTTCTTTATACAGGTCATGAAATGCGTGATTCTGTACGCGCTGCTAACGCCACACAGCAACGAACAGTGGGACCTGTTGCACCGCATCAAGCGCGACAAAAACATCGAACGCATTCCGCTGTACAAGTGCGTCACGGCCGGGCACGGCTTTCAGAACAACAGTGCACAAGTTTTTTTGTGGGATAACGTGAACAGAGCATTTCCAAATGTTAGTTGTTGGTAGTTCGATCGAACGCTGTTGATTGTCATGAGAAGTGAGCTAATGGGTTGTCCGAGCACGTGTTACCACCCACGACATTCATCGAGACCATTCGAGTGTCCAGGTGTCCGTCAGCAACATTTTTTTTAGCTGTGAGCCAAACAGGCTACGAGTGTGGGAGCCTGCTAGGGTGGGTGGTACCCTGCGCCTGTTCATATTGTCGGTGGAACGAACACACACGTCCCGAAGCTTTTTTTGTCGCTCCAGATCGATGCTGGAGACGTTCACGACGGAGCTGCTGATCAGTTGGCCGACGAAAGTGGTCGCCGAATTCGAGCCGGTCATTCGCACGGGCACGCCGAGTTGCCCAGCTACGGACGTGTTCGACGGCGCAGAGGGACAGCAACGCTGGACGCATCTGCAGACACGCGTCGGCGAACATGTGCGTGCTTTGGGGGGGGGGTGACTCGGGCGAACTGAAGTGGATTTTTTTGGAAAACTTTCCGGAAATTTTCCGATGCCACCTCTAATGGGAACTCATGCAAAAATGCGGAAAAACAAAGTGAAGCGTTCGGATTTGCTGTATCGGCTGCGTGCGGACACGGCGATGGGGCCTGGACAATGTGCTTGCGCAAAATGCTATCTCTGTTCGCAGCCGGCCATGAAAAACCACTGAAGCGTTTTTTTGCATTTTAAACTACCCAGACAGTTTTTCTCAGGATCAAGAAAAAACTGTTGTCAAACGGTAAACGCCAAAAACAATGTTGTTTGCAGAATATTCGTATCATCGCGAAATACTACACCGAGATCGAGTTGACGCGCATGGCCGAATTGCTGAACATGGACGTCAATGTGAGTGACGGGGGAATTTTCGAATGAGTTGTTTTTTTCAGCCTTTTTAAAGAGGCAGATAGTGGGCAGATTTTTGAGAGCTCTGGCCGTCATTGTTCCTGTCTGTCTGAAGACTGTGCACTTTCGTCCGAACACAGTGACAGAGAAACAAACGCACGCGCACCGGTCTGATGTCGTTCGTGTGTGCCTGTGTGTTTGTTTGTTTGCCACATCACTCTTACATAACGCAAACTGTAATATTAACTTCAGCATATTGTTTCGTCCTCTTTTCAGAAAACCGAAGAGTTTGCCTGCCATCTGGTTGTGTCCGGCGTGATCGCAGACGCCAAAATCGACCGTCCCAAGGGCGTGATCTGTTTCCGCCGACGACAACAGGTGATTTTTTTTTTTGGAGGGGGGGTTCTTTCCATCGGCTGCCAAAACTGTGCAGCACGGAGTGCGGTATCTGTTGTATTCGTATTTTTTCTCTGGACACGAGCTTGCAGCAAGTGCGGGAGAAGATGAAGAAAATCGGATCTAAAGTTGTCATTTGTAACAATTGTTCTTGGCAATCAGGGAGGTCTGCAGCAAGATCGTGCTGAGACCGAATGTGGAAGCTACCGTACTCTGCTGGCCAAACCGTTTCAGCATTGCAGTTGTATTCTATTTTGCTGGTTGCATACACGGAACTGTTGTTTCATTTGCCATTTGCCAGTTTACGTTGAACGGAGATTGGTTGTATTTGAATAAATTGGCTAATCTGTAAAACTGAAACAGCCTGTCCAACAACTGGATGAATGGGCCTCTCAGTTGCGCACGCTGAACGAAACACTGAACAAGGCGTCGCACTTGATACTGAAAGAGCAGATGGTGCACAGGCATTTACACCAGGGGGCTGCCAGTGCGCGAGCGAAGACTGCCTGATTTGGTGGGATTCTGTGGATTTGTTTGTAACTGGCCAGCGGATTTTGATTGTTAGACGGTACTCTCGACACCGTATGGACTCGCTATGTTCTCGATTATTATCAAGGTACATAAAATTTAGTTAAAATTGAAACAGGCTAGATAAGTAAGTTTCAGTTTAGAAGCATAGTTGGGTGGGCTCCCACTTTAAAGTGTAGACAATAAAATGTAAAGAACGAGATAATAATTTTTTTGCGATGATAGTAAGATCGTGTCGAGACCGACTACGGTACTCCGTTGGCCGAGAGATCTGTGTTTCCACGACCGGTGTTGTTATTTTTAGTTTTTTTAATGTTGCTTTCAGTCCGGTTTTCTCTGTTCGGTCATCTGAAGTTTGCCCAGTGTTGTTGATTGTTTTGCTTGTTGATGTGTTTTTACTGCGGGTTTTTTTGTGGAACTGTAATTTTTTTATTTGGAATATAATCAGTTCGGTAACAAAATGATAAAAACTCGTTCACAAAAACAACAACAGATCACACTTTTTGTTATGTTTGGAGTTTCACGATACGGTTTTTTGGCGACACATGGAGAGAGGCTTGAGCAATCAGTCCCGTATTGAGCTTTTGATTGAAAAAGTTCAAAAAATGCATAATGCAAATAAACAGCAACACGATGAATGCGACAAAGTTAAGAGTCGGCAATTTTTAGCTCTTGTGTTTTGACGCTATTAGAAGTTTCAAAGGTGGCAAAGTGATTTGTCATTGGCCATCACCAATCAGAGACAATCGAGCGACTGCCCCGCGCAGTGCTCACAAAATGGATCTCCTCGTGATCGATCGTGTACGATCGTTGCAGTCTGCGTCTCTCGTTAATCACGTGCTTCAATTCGAGCGGTGGTTTCGGCTGCTGCGTAACTATCTCGCTATTACTGTTATAGTCGGTGTTTGCGATTGCTTGTTGTGTTCGTTTGTGGTCAACATGCTGATTGGTCAGCTGGTTTGCGTTTGAATTGCCGCCATTTGCGACGTCTGCGATCGCGGGCAGCGTTGCCGATCGAGCATACCGTTCTCGTTGTTGTTGTTGTTGACTCTGGTGAATGTGTTATTTGAAATTGAATATTATTTTTGGCTTTTGTTGCTGAGTTGCTGAGAGAAAGCACAAATCGGAAACCAGTGCACAAACAAACACAACGAACGATGTTTTCAGCCAGGGTTCTGACCCACTTTACGACTGCATATGTGACTATTTCTTGCGCAATCAGTGTTTATTGGTCTTTCTTTTGCCCTCTGCTCACCTGCGGCAGCGTGATCGCCGCGATGCAATTCGAACTCGAGCCACGTCGGCGCGCGCGTCGCTCGCTCTCGAATCCGTGGCGCATGTTGTCGCAGACGGCAGCGAACAGTTGACGCCACGCACCGGCGGCATCGCGCGCCTGCTTCATCGCCGGTATCTCGCGCACGAACGTCTCCGCCATCAAGACGCCGAGCTCGTCTGAGTTGTGGCGGGAAACACTTTGATTGGATTGGCACCATGCCCGTGCGACGGTGTGCGGTACCGATGTGCGCAGCCGGCAAGAATAAACTCTGCGAGCTTTGCTTCATTGCATCGGCTGCCTTGCAAATGGTGCCCAGCCCTCAAAGTGGTGCCCAGCCCTCAAAGTGCGGCACAGCCCTCAAAGTGGTGCACAGCCCTCAAAGTGGTGCACAGCCCTCAAAGTGGTGCACAGCCCTCAAAGTGGTGCACAGAGCCCTCAAAGTGCTGCACAGCCCTCAAAGTGGTGCACAGCCCTCAAAGTGGTGCACAGCCCTCAAAGTGGTGCACAGAGCCCTCAAAGTGCTGCACAGCCCTCAAAGTGGTGCACAGCCCTCAAAGTGGTGCACAGCCCTCAAAGTGGTGCACAGCCCTCAAAGTGCGGCACAGCCCTCAAAGTGGTGCACAGCCCTCAAAGTGCGGCACAGCCCTCAAAGTGCGGCACAGCCCTCAAAGAGGTGCACAGCTCTCAAAGTGGTGCACAGCCCTCAAAGTGGTGCACAGCCCTCAAAGTGGTGCACAGCCCTCAAAGTGCGGCACAGCCCTCAAAGTGGTGCACAGCCCTCAAAGTGGTGCACAGCCCTCAAAGTCGTGCCCAGCCCTCAAAGTGGTGCCCAGCCCTCAAAGTGGTGCCCAGCCCTCAAAGTGGTGCACAGCCCTCAAAGTGGTGCACAGCCCTCAAAGTGGTGCACAGCCCTCAAAGTGGTGCACATCCCTCAAAGTGGTGCACAGCCCTCAAAGTGGTGCACAGCCCTCAAAGTGGTGCACAGCCCTCAAAGTGGTGCCCAGCCCTCAAAGTGGTGCACAGCCCTCAAAGTGCGGCACAGCCCTCAAAGAGGTGCACAGCTCTCAAAGTGGTGCACAGTCCTCAAAGTGGTGCACAGCCCTCAAAGTGCTGCACAGTCCTCAAAGTGGTGCACAGCCCTCAAAGTGGTGCACAGCCCTCAATGGGGTGCACAGCCCTCAAAGTGGTGCACAGCCCTCAAAGTGGTGCACAGCCCACAAAGTGGTGCACAGCCCTCAAAGTGGTGCACAGCCCTCAAAGTGCGGCACAGCCCTCAAAGAGGTGCACAGTCCTCAAAGTGGTGCACAGCCCTCAAAGTGGTGCACAGCCCTCAAAGTGGTGCACAGCCCTCAAAGTGGTGCACAGCCCTCAAAGTGGTGCCCAGCCCTCAAAGTGGTGCACAGCCCTCAAAGTGCGGCACAGCCCTCAAAGAGGTGCACAGCTCTCAAAGTGGTGCACAGTCCTCAAAGTGGTGCACAGCCCTCAAAGTGCTGCACAGTCCTCAAAGTGGTGCACAGCCCTCAAAGTGGTGCACAGCCCTCAATGGGGTGCACAGCCCTCAAAGTGGTGCACAGCCCTCAAAGTGGTGCACAGCCCTCAAAGTGGTGCACAGCCCTCAAAGTGGTGCACAGCCCTCAAAGTGCGGCACAGCCCTCAAAGAGGTGCACAGCTCTCAAAGTGGTGCACAGTCCTCAAAGTGGTGCACAGCCCTCAAAGTGGTGCACAGCCCTCAAAGTGGTGCACAGCCCTCAAAGTGGTGCACAGCCCTCAAAGTGCGGCACAGCCCTCAAAGAGGTGCACAGCTCTCAAAGTGGTGCGCAGTCCTCAAAGTGGTGCACAGCCCTCAAAGTGCTGCACAGCCCTCAAAGTGGTGCACAGTCCTCAAAGTGGTGCACAGCCCTCAAAGTGGTGCACAGTCCTCAAAGTGGTGCACAGCCCTCAAAGTGCTGCACAGTCCTCAAAGTGGTGCACAGCCCTCAAAGTGCGGCACAGCCCTCAAAGAGGTGCACAGCTCTCAAAGTGGTGCACAGTCCTCAAAGTGGTGCACAGCCCTCAAAGTGGTGCACAGCCCTCAAAGTGCGGCACAGCCCTCAAAGAGGTGCACAGCTCTCAAAGTGGTGCACAGTCCTCAAAGTGGTGCACAGCCCTCAAAGTGGTGCACAGTCCTCAAAGTGGTGCACAGCCCTCAAAGTGCGGCACAGCCCTCAAAGAGGTGCACAGCTCTCAAAGTGGTGCACAGTCCTCAAAGTGGTGCACAGCCTTCAAAGTGCTGCACAGCCCTCAAAGTGGTGCACAGTCCTCAAAGTGGTGCACAGCCCTCAAAGTGGTGCACAGTCCTCAAAGTGGTGCACAGCCCTCAAAGTGGTGCACAGCCCTCAAAGTGGTGCACAGCCCTCAAAGTGGTGCACAGTCCTCAAAGTGGTGCACAGCCCTCAAAGTGCGGCACAGCCCTCAAAGAGGTGCACAGCTCTCAAAGTGGTGCACAGTCCTCAAAGTGGTGCACAGCCCTCAAAGTGGTGCACAACCCTCAAAGTGGTGCACAGCCCTCAAAGTGGTGCACAGCCCTCAATGGGGTGCACAGCCCTCAAAGTGGTGCACAGCCCTCAAAGTGGTGCACAGCCCTCAAAGTGGTGCACAGCCCTCAAAGTGGTGCACAGCCCTCAAAGTGGTGCACAGCCCTCAAAGTGGTGCACAGCCCTCAAAGTGGTGCACAGTCCTCAAAGTGGTGCACAGCCCTCAAAGTGGTGCACAGTCCTCAAAGTGCTGCACAGTCCTCAAAGTGGTGCACAGCCCTCAAAGTGGTGCACAGTCCTCAAAGTGGTGCACAGCCCTCAAAGTGGTGCACAGCCCTCAAAGTGGTGCACAGCCCTCAAAGTGGTGCACAGTCCTCAAAGTGGTGCACAGCCCTCAAAATAGTGCACAACCCTCAAACCAAAAATTTCTTGCGGTATGCACACATCGGTACCTCACACCGTCGCACGGGAATGATTGGGACACATGTATCAGAAAGAGTAGAACACACAGTTATTGACGTTGAACAACATTCTCACAGCGGCGTGTTATGTTTGCCATTCAAGCGGCGAACACAATTACTGCATGATGATGCGAACACAATGAATGACTGACTGAACTAAATGCTGAACTTTTTTAAACACCAAAATCGTACCGCCATGGATGCCGAAGCCATTGACCACCCAGCTATATACAGGGTGAACCAAAAAAAAAGGTTCCAATTCTAAAATGCTCTCACTGGCGTGTGCTGAGGTGTTTAGAGCTGAAAATTGGAACACTATTAGAAAACAGTTGGAGGTTTTTCTGACTATTTTTTTTCACGGTATGTTGCCCCTATCACTCACTACAGCAGAATATCTGAAAAACATGAAAAATCGACAAATGTGGTGAAATAAAGAGGGTTGATTTAGCTGAAACAAGAACCTCATGGCTTAAAACTTGGAACACTGTTAGAACACTTTAAGAATTTTTTGTGATCAAATTTTGCTTGGTTTACTCGTTTCTGTTCATTTTTTACAGTGCAATTTTCAAAAAATAGCGATTTTTGACGAAAAACAACGTTCATTCATAATCTCACTGTTTATCATTGCTCATAAACGGACTTCCGAACTAATGTATCGTCATGCGGGGCAAAATTGAATTTTGTACAAATTGCCGAGCCACTATGGAAAAGTTATTCGCATGTTTCGACCAATTGGCACACCAGACTCGCTTCTCTGCCGTCCACTTAACCATGATGGCAGCAACGACTGAAAATGGAATTGCATCTTTCACTGCAGAAAATAACCAGTCTGCTATGGTGAAAAATATTGTATCAGAGTGGCAAATTGTGTGAATTAAAAAAAAGAAAAACAGTTTGCACCTGGAAAGATAAATTCGCATCTGTTCTGGGCAGAACCGCTCACGCACGCTCAGACTCGAAGTGAAACATCAGGTTGATCAATGACTGTTTAAATGCAATTCAGCATTCGGCATTTCCAAGCTACTGTGTGTGCATATTGTTTTTTCATCTTTTTTTGAGTTGTGAACACTCAGGTTGTCACCAACGTTCATCATTTAGTCTTTGTTACAGCTAAATTAACCCTCTGCATTTCACCACATTTGTCGATTTTTCATGTTTTTCAGATATTCTGCTGTAGTGAGTGATAGAGGCAACATACCGTGAAAAAAAATAGTCAGAAAAACCTCCAACTGTTTTTTAATAGTGTTCCAATTTTCAGCTCTAAACACCTCAGCACACGCCAGTGAGAGCATTTTAGAATTGGAACCTTTTTTTTGGTTCACCCTGTATAAGCCAAGGTGAGCAAGCTCAACCAAAACCAACAAACGTGCATACAGCACCCCCTATAACAGACCAATGTCGTACACCTTCACGCCGAAGCGTTCGATCAGCCAAACGTGTTTGCGGCCGAATCGCTCGAGCGCCGGCGCGAAAACGGTCGAACGGTCGACGTTCGAGATGAGATCGTCCAGGAAGCCGACGATGAAGGACGCGTGCGCGCTGGCGCTGCTGAGCGCAGTCGGGCGAACGCCGGTGGAGCCTGCATCGGTTGCATGGTGAACGATGGGTGATGCGAAAGCGCCGCTGTCATGCCATAGAATGACCCCCGCCATATTTTGACCGGGGGATCAAAATATGGCAATTTTGCAACTGCCATAGAATGACCTACCATGCCATATTTTGACCTACCCCGAAATTCAGTGTATGCCAACGTATCATGGTCGACAAAAACAATTTGTATACGTTGAACGGGTCATCTGGCAAACTCAAAGCGATTCGTGACACCGACTTTAGGGGCAGTACAGACGGACGAACACGGCCTGGCCACCATGATTGTGCAAATATAATCGGCGCAATATTATTGCCAACCCAGGGGTAAACGAAGTATCAATTATTATCGTGGGTTTCTCTTGACTGGTATGACCTTTTTTTTCAAACGTGTCCCACTGAAATGACGTCATGTGCCGCAAAACATGCGCTTGCCTTTCACAGCAAACCAGACTCCGTTTAGCCGATTTCTTTCCGTAAACAGTCACTCCAAACTGAAATTTTAGTGCCTGTACTTTGACAAACGGGCCTTTTTAAAGCAAATGACGTCATTTTAGTCCGGACACGTTTGAATAAATCCACAATAGTATACCCGGCCACACCCAAAGATTTTCCTTGGTGTCCCACACCAGCAGTGCGCCAAGCAGCATACCCGTGCGACGGTGTTGGGTACCGAGCCCGCAAGAGATTTTAGCGGTGGCAGTTTGGCCACACCGGCTTTGAGGGCGGCGCACATTGGTAACCCCGCACACCGTCGCACGGCGTATGATCAGCCAGTATCGCTGCATCGCAAGCGCCCAACGCCACTACTCACAGTTGACGTCGTTCGTCTCGATGTGCGTGTCGTCGAGGCCGAACGCTCGCGAGACGGACGTGCTCGTGACGGCGTAGTTCTTGATGATGCGCAGCACGGTGGACGTCATGAACTGGCGGTTGCGTTTCATCGTGTTCCACGTGCGCGTCAGCGCCAGCGCGTGCGCCGCCGTCAACTGGCCGATGCGTCCGCTGCTGCCGATGCTCAGACGGCTCATGTGCCTGCAGTGGGGTACGGTAAGCGACTTGGGATACGGTAGCAAGTCAAAGTTGCACGCGCGCAAGCAAACTGGTGTGTCCGACCAGAGAAACTACCAGGTTCTCTTCATCTCTTTTCACTTTGGGAATTCTTCGTGCGGATCGTAGCAGTTGAGAAAAATCTCGTCAAGACCAAATACCGTATTCCATAAGGGTAAGTAGTCTTTTCGTAATAACCAATAATAATAATTAGAACAACACGCACAGTCCATTTCGTCTCGTGCGCGACTGGCCGTTCGCTTTTCGTTGTTGCTGTTGGTTGTTCATGGTGTGTTTCGCTGCCGATTGCTGTTCGCCCGTCGTGGGCACGTTTGCCACTACGGCTGCGAACGAAATGCCCGCGCCGGGCGACGGCCGCTCGTCGCTTTGGCTGACGAACGTGTAGCACGAGGCGGAGCTGGCGGCGTGCGGCATCGTCAGCTGCAGATCATAGGGATAAATACAGGGTGGGCCAAAAAAAAGGTTCCATTTTCAAACTGCTGTCACTGGCTGGTGTTTTAATATTATGAGCTGAAATTTTCAGCACTGATAAAACATGCGTTGCCATTTTACTGACAAAATTTTTTTTTCCGATATATAATTCCTAGCGCTCACTGTGGCAGATTTTCTAAAAAGCTCGAAAAATCAACAAATTGACTGAAATGAGTGCAAGAAAAAATTAGTATCAAGATGCGTGATTCAATTTTGAAACTGTTGCGAAGGTGACAAATTGGTCTTTTTGGATACCCGTGATAGTTCAAATCATGCGCTCAGAGTGCAAAGGTCTCACACTTGAATTGCATTTGAGCACCTCGAGCGAAATTCTGATGTTTCACAACGGACTCGAGTCAGCAGCCATGCGACTGCGACAGAAAGAATTGTTCAGTTGATTTTTTGTTCTCTGTGTTGCTCTGTCTGTTAATTTGTTTCTTTTGAAAAGTTTTTCTGCGGTTTGAATAAAAACAGTGTTTCAGTTTCAGTTTTCTACAGTTTCGTCATGGTTAAGTGGACAGCAGAACAACGGGTCTGGTGTGCTATCTGGTGGGAGCAATCTGAAAGTTTTTCTGCAGTGACTCGCCAGTTTCGCGTAAAATTCCATCCAGCCGCTGCCGGACGACAAACCTTGATGATGATTTGGATGTCTATGAGCAATGATTCGTTGTTAAATTCTTGGTTAAAAATCCGTTTTTTGAAAATTTGGGAATTTTTAAACATTGTGCTGTAAAACTGAATCTACTTGACCAAACTGGATAAAAGTTTTGTCAGAAAAATGGCATCACATGTTTTATCAATGCTGAAAATTTCAGCTCATAATATTGAAATGCCAGCCAGTGACAGCAGTTTGAAAATGGAACCTTTTTTTGGCCCACCCTGTATAATAGAATAATATAATAATAGATTAAATACATAATGTTCGCTGTTTGCGGTTTCGCCAGCGCGGTGCCCCCTGGCTTCTCAGTGCGTCGGATACCAGGCAAAACCGCCGAAGGTGTTTTACCACAGAAAAATGGCGTTTATGGCGTACACAACCGCTGAGAACATCCGAGAAAGAATGTGCGAGCCGTGACTTTTGAAATGCGGCAAAATAATAACGTTTCAAACTGGTAACCGAGTTCTGCGCCCAGCTTATCGGCTGTGTGCCCAGCTTTGCTGGTCTGGAAACAGTGCTTTCCTTGTGCATATGCCTGACACTTGCAATGTGTACAGAATAAAATCAATCAATCAAGCAAACCCGTATATTGTAAGTGATTATGAACCCGTAAGTGTAAACTCACATGCATGACGTGATTCTGATGAGCGACCGTTGATTCGTCGGTGTCCGTGCTTTTCGAGCGGTTCAACGAATTATACCACTCAAACTCTGCGTCGTGGTTGATCACACTACTGACACTCTTGTGCATCAGCGCACGGCGGCGACTGAACCGATGACTCCTGCCGCTGCTGGTGCTGTTTTTCTGGCGTTTCGAGGAGCAACGCTGTTGTTGTTGTTGTTGTTGTTGTTGTTGTTGTTGTTGTTGTTGTTGTTGTTGTTGTTGTTGTTGTTGTTGTTGTTCGCTGCGACTGTTAGCGCACTGCGATTTACTGCGAAAGAACCGACGCACGCGAGAGACTGCGAGAGTAGAAAACGGTGGTCTATGGCGAAATGTGGTGTTGCGTGCTTCTTTTTTGTACCACGCTCACCGACATGTTGCTGTTGGTCAGCAAATGCCTGATATACCGTAAAAAAGGTTGATCAAACAAAAAAACTCAAACGAATTGCCGTGGAAACGCCGCACGTCAGTCACTCAGTCCTCCTAATCAGAATGAAACAAAATGCTGACAACTGAGACACGCACAAATGCCGCCCGTGTGTTGCGCGCTCGTTGATTGGCTGGTCTCAGTGTTGCTGTTGCTTGTGGTTCGCTGCACCCGTTGGTGACTGTTGTGTTTCATTGTGAACGACGTCGCTGTCACACTGCTGCTCGCCAACTCCTCCTCGTCGTGTTGGTCGTCTCGCACCGCACTTGAGTGCTCCGATTGAAATTCTTCTTCGATTGACGACATGATTTTTGATTATTTTTGCAAAATGTTTCAGTTTTCTATGGATTGATTTTTCGTTGTTTGCGTTGTTGAATATGTACTATAACAATATATTGGTAATGTCTTAGCTACTAGCTAGTGAAGCGTAGCTATAATTGATTAATTTGATGTACAGTATGTCCGTGTACATTCCATTACCAAAAGCACTCAATATTTCACTGAAAATCAATTAGTTTAAAAAAAAGTGACAAGTTTTGAATTTATTTGAATTCCAGTATTGTTTCCAATACGTACGTACCTCTGTTGACATTGAAAAATTGTTTATTCTAAACGCATTTTCGGGTAATTAGTTGATTGGTTATCGTGTGCCTCGCTAATTGGTAGTAGAAAACGGATTCAAACATACATATAACTACAGGGTGGGCCAAAAAAAAGGTTCCATTTTCAAACTGCTGTCACTGGCTGGTGTTTTAATATTATGAGCTGAAATTTTCAGCACTGATAAAACATGCGTTGCCATTTTACTGACAAAAATTTTTTTCCGATATATAATTCCTAGCGGTCACTGTGGCAGATTTTTTAAAAAGCTCGAAAAATCAACAAATTGACTGAAATGAGTGCAAGAAAAATTTAGTATCAAGATGCGTGATTCAATTTTGAAACTGTTGCAAGGTGACAAATTGGTCTTTTTGGATACCCGTAATAGTTCAAATCATGCGCTCAGAGTGGAAAGGTCTCACACTTGAATTGCATTTGAGCACCTCGAGCGAAATTCTGCTGATGTTTCACAACGGACTCGAGTCAGCAGCCATGCGACTGCGACAGAAAGAATTGTTCAGTTGATTTTTTGTTTTCTGTGTTGCTCTGTCTGTTAATTTGTTTCTTTTGAAAAGTTTTTCTGCGGTTTGAATAAAAACAGTGTTTCAGTTTCAGTTTTCTGCAGTTTCGTCATGGTTAAGTGGACAGCAGAACAACGGGTCTGGTGTGCTATCTGGTGGGAGCAATCTGAAAGTTTTTCTGCAGTGACTCGCCAGTTTCGCGTAAATCAATTTGGGTCGACACGTGGATTCGCCAACCGGGAAGTCCGTTCTTTTGTGGCACACCAATCTGTTTGAGCATGGCAACGTGTTTTACCGAAAGAGTGGATCCGGTCGACCATCGATTGCTGCTGCATCAAAGACACTGTGGTCGCAATGTTCACGCGCAGTCCAGCAAAATCGACGAGGCGAGCCAGTTTGGAATCTGGCCTGTCCCGAACCATGATGATTTGGATGATTTGGATGTCTATGAGCAATGATTCGTTGTTAAATTCTTGGTTAAAAATCCGTTTTTTTTTTGAAAATTTGGGAATTTTTAAACATTGTGCTGTAAAACTGAATCTACTTGACCAAACTAGATGAAAATTTTGTCAGAAAAATGGCATCACATATTTTATCAATGCTGAAAATTTCAGCTTATAATATTGAAATACCAGCCAGTGACAGCAGTTTGAAAATGGAACCTTTTTTTTGGCCCACTCTGTACATGTGGTGCAACAAACGCGTTCGAGTCACATTTTGAACGCCCATGTTATTTTCGATTTGAAACAATATTGATTGAAAGATATTGATTGACAATAAATAGCGTGCAGCAAAAGCAAACAACAATAAAATGGTTATTATACCTACCATTCATGAAACATAAATGTTATGCCATAATAAATTTCGGGAACCAAGTTTGTGCCAAACGCAGGATTGAGAGCGGTGTAAAAAGTTTCATTGCGGCAATAAACGGCATGAAAATTGATTTCTTGCGCAAGTCACTGCTCACAGCTGACAAAAGCGTGCAAACTAAAATGCCGTGGGCGAAAAAAACTCGAAATGTTTGCTGTTAGCCTTCCTGCAACAGTTGTGTCGTTGCCTGTAACCATAACAAACGCACATTTGTACCCCGAATTAGACCTCTCTATACTCGTACATGTTAATGTCATCTCCATTCGGAGCATCCGTGAAAACATGGACATTTGTAGATTGTCAAAAACTCAAGTACGGTATTTACCGAATTGTTGGGTCTCGACACGATCATACATACTGATACATCATACATAGCACCTGCGCTCGCTGCGGTTCGCTCCGCTTATAAACACAATCAAAATACTTTAGGTTTTTCTTTCACTTTTTGCACCTCAACTTTTTGGACATTTTGCGAGTCCATCCATCCATCCATTTTATTTCGCGAAAAAGCAGGAAACTCCGATAAAACTGTATGAACAGCATGAAATTCGAGTATATCATGTCTAGCGCCAGCCCGATTACGGTAGCAAACAGAGAATTACATCATCGGCCACTGACTGTTCCGTCAACTCAAGTTGTCACATATCGTAAATAAATTAATTCATGAGCATGCACATGCCCTTTTCCTATGCGAATCGGTTTTCCTTTATTTAATGATCTCTTTTCATGATAATTCGCTAAATTAGCTGTTTCGACCACAACAGCCGGTTAGTTTGAGTGTCGCACTTTACTATCGTTTTGACACGCATTAGAACGCGACAAGTCACGCAACATATCAAGGTCAAATTACAGCAATGACAGAACCAATGTCTGCGTTCATCTGGCAGAATAGCAAACAGCGGATTTTCACAGTTATAAATGTCCGCTCGCACAATGTTGTCCAAATGAATTTCTAAAAAAACTCTGCATCTTCAGCACAACATCCAAAACTACAGCACAAAAACAGCATGTACCGAACATTTTGGAAAACTGTCCACGCAGGCGGGAATTCGAAACAGCGCTGACCATTGAGAAAACAACAGTGAACAAAGGCTAACACTTTTTTGTTAACCAAGCAATATGTTTGCACGCAACAACACACATACGCATGTTTGGTCAACAGATTGTTGCACCCATACATGTAGTTGACATTCTCAAGTATACAAAACTTTATACAGAAGGACAAAAAATTACATATTGAACAGTGCTGCAGCACAAGCATAACGTGAAGAATGGAATAATGTTTTCTGCAAAGTTTTGCCGCATGAGCGAATAAAAATCGAAAGAAAAAACAAAAAAGGCGGATGCGCTGGTAATGGAATTTTTCGCGCGCCAGGTCCAACCAGATTGTGTTGTCCTCGGAGAGAAAAAGCCAAGTAAACGGTTTTTATGCACATGCCTAAGAATTGTTTGGTTTTATTTCAGGATAGAAAAAGAAAAGCAAAAACAAAAAAGTTTGCATTGATCGCTCTCGATTCTGGAAAAAATGCAAGTAACGTGTTTATCTGAAAATGGTTTTTAATGAATTTGAACGTTGTGTGCTACACATGCACGTTGAATTAACGAGTAGATTAAAGATGGATTAAAGAACTTATAGAATTAAAAGAATTAAAACTTCATTCAACTCTGGAAAAAAAATTAAAGAATATCCGAATCTAGTTGAGCAAATATTCAGGCAAAAACAAGAAAAATGCAGCTGTTTTTACCGAAATTCAGACAAGTGCAATATTAGATGATTTGATATCATCAAAAAAAAGTTCCGCAAACTAATTTAAGAAATTGCAATTCCCGCTTTCTGTAATTCCAGTTGTCTTCTTCCGTTATGCGTAAGCACTTCAAATTATAGATATACCGTAAAGTCTTGCATATAAGGTCTCCTTATATAAATTTGAAAATCAAAAATTTCTGAAAAAAGTGGAATTTCGTGTGACAACCTTATAAGTGGGAGGAGGTCTTATAAAGCGAACATTAGGAATTTCGGGCCTTAAAAACGGGGTAGGATTGTGACCAAGTCAAAAATTTGAATTTTTTGGTTTCCCGCCGTGTGACACTCCGCCCACTTTTGGGTGGGGGTCTTATAAGTGGGAGGAACCTTATATGCAAGACTTTACGGTAATAGTCTGAACTTCTAACAAAACGCACAAACAAACAAAGGATACTTGAAAACTCTTTCAGAAAAACTGCCTAAAAGTCGAATGAATTCACTGAACAATCACAGTCTGATAAACAGTCACAGAAATCACGAACAGAAAAAAAACACGAAAAGTCATTGGCAATCATTGGCCAGCATGACAAAGCGAACCAGGGACCACACATTATGCCAAAGAACAGGGGCAGACACAGAGTAATGGCTAACAAAAGAGACGACGACAATAGCAAATATAAATGGCCGATGCAAAAACGAAAAGCTAAAGTATCTAGATACATCAGCAGAAGCATTATTCATGGATGCAACCCGAAAAACTTTTGTTAATACAAAAGTACCACTACAAACGCATAATGCTGACTGGGGATATATGGCTGGATTATAAGCGATGAATAGAGAAAGCTTCATAGCATTTGTGCTAGAAATCTCTTAGCATACAAAGTTTTAACAAAATATTGTGCAGTCGAAGCACACTGTGCTGATTGGACGCATCTTGATTTTGCGCGCGCTGATTGGCTGCTTTGTCGCGAATTCAAAAACAGTGAAAATGCACTCAAAAAATTATTCCACTTGAACGCAAGTTGTCGGCAGACGTGGACTGAACTCAATTAAAATGCTACTATGGCCGACTCAACTACCAGCCCAAATGCTACCGAAACTTTCTTCAATGGGCGCATCCAGGCACAGAGAACGAGCAAGCAAAATGCAACTGGAACGAAAAAGAATGGCGGCAAAATGGGCCGCGCGCGCAACGACTTGACCCGTGCATGCAGTTTATGATACATATTGGCGTCCAATATGGTGCTGCAACCATTTTGGTCGTGCTGCCAGTCTGAGTGTATCGTACATTTGCGCATTTTGAGGATATATATACGCCAGCATTACATAGAGACGAAATCGACCAAGAAAAAGACTCTCGCTGTCTGGTGAAACAGCTGAAATGGGGTGGGCCAAGATTATAAAAAAGTAAGGGCGCTTCTTTGGAGCATGGTGCCCTGCCATTGTGTCTGCTGATGTCAACCCGAAATCGTTTTTTTTCGGTATCTTATTATGCTCGGTTGCTGCAGATGCATATGCCGGTGTGCTTATGCATTTTGTTGCAGCAGCAGAAAAAAACAAACGGTCGATTGGTTCGTTTCTCTAATCGTTCGCGTGCTTTTCAACATTTAAAAACGGTGCAGTTGATATAATTTTTTCTGTCTGTTTCCAAATTTTTTGTTGAAAAAAACTCAAGCAATTGCACTCTAAAGTCGTCTCTGATGTGATGCAAGAGCCGTCTCCAACAGCGTCAGTCAGGTTTCACACAACGCGCAAATCTAATAGCTCGATCTTGGTTTAACGGCGGCTCTATCCAAATCCTCTAGAGTGTATGATTACAGAAGAAAGACGAATTACTGAAAAAAACGACAAATCACGGGCAATGCAAAAAAAGAGTTCCAAACGAAAGCTCCTGCAGTCGCAGCCGTGTTTGAGCGCTGCCACCATTAAGCAACCGTGATTTATTGTCATTATTCCAATTTCTCACACCATGACTTTGCTTCGCAGCTGCACAGGTAATATTTGCTATAATTTTTGTCAAAATTGAAATGACCGAAAATTGGAACCAAAACGAAATAATCCAACGATTTCAACCGACACTTCACAAAACACAGTGTGCGTCAGAGATGCAAACCCAATACAGTTTTTTTGCCCGAGTCTTTTTTTATTCGCTGTCCAGTGTATGCGTGAAAGTCAATGTCATCTCATGCATAACAAACGAAGAAAGAACCTGAAAAAAATATGTGAACAAAAAACACTCAAATGGAGTTCAAGCGTTTCTTCAGAAGCAACACGCTGATTGGGCGTAAAACCAAGACCAACCAAACCAACGAACATCATTTCAAAACGCACCCAGTATTGTTGATGAAAACGGCTTTTCTTGTTCTTCAGCATTTTTATGGTGTATTCTGTTATTGTTGTTGTTTTGTTATATTGAAACTAGCGGCGCTTGTCTTTTGATCGTCCGTTTTTTTGTGTAAACGTGTTCTTTATACTTCTCACGTAATTTGTATTATCACACGTAGACACGAGTCAACAATACACACGCTCAGAAACATGTAACTTGGAACTGAACAACCCACAAATATCACACTTTATCGAAAGATTTTTATGACATGGTGATGAAACAAATGCTAAAATAATGCAAAGACAAAAAAGTGTACATTTGGAGCAAAAGCAAAACACGAATTTTGCAAATAATCAGCTTGGTTACACAGAAAAAAATGTATTCTTACCCGTGAAATCAAACTCCTGGTATTCCGATCCCAAAATATTTGAATACACAGGATAATACAGACTCAAAGCACAGCATTATAATTCCCCGGCTGAAACTGGAAGATGCTGAACACACGAGTTCTTCTGTGGTCGAATTTGGCGCGAAAAACGCGTTTTCAAGCGATCTCAATTGAGCGACTCGCAGCGGTGCACACCGGCACAAGCAGCTCGTTCGATTACGGTCAACTTTTGCGAGACGTCTCTGGAACGCCGGTGGCCAAGGCGGACGTGCACGCGACATCGCCGCATTTGCATGTCGTCTGGCAAGACGGTAAAGTTCGATGCAGCACAGACGAACGGATCAGCTTGGGATTTTGGGTGCTACTATAAATTTTTTAAGTTCTGCTACTGAATGCGTGTACAGACGTGGAAACAAAACTAATTTCAATCTTTATGTGGCAATTCAAAGTTGCCTAAGCGACTCGGCCCTACACGGAGACTCGGATAACTTTACCAATTTTGAAGTCCCGCGTCATCCATGAAACTGTTTACCTATCTATGCGCGCATTGAATTGCGGGACCAAAACAAAAGATTATACCTGTATACTTCGAACACTTGCCGTTCGCACAGGCCATTGGGGCCGTTATCCGTTCATCTGGCTTCGTGAGAACAGCCACGACGCAAAGACGATGACCGTGACGGCGCCGTTGACTGCGCGAAAACTGCAACTGAAGGACGTCGACGCTTGGATTCGACCGAGCAGCGTTGAGGTCACTAAAAACGGACAGACGATCAAAATAAAGTGGCCGTGTGGACTGAACGCCTCGTATGCGGCGGACTTTCTGCGATTTCGAAACATGGACGACGAACGAATGCGGCAGAAACGGCGGGAACATTATTTGGTCGACCACCGCACTTGGGATGTGCTCGGCATCAAGCAGAGGATGCGGCGGTTTGAGTGGGAACAGGTTGGTGAAAAACGTGTTGGCTGTTTATTTTTGACCGACCTTTTTGCAACATCTGCTGTTTTTTCCAGTTTCTTCAGAGTCACACAATGAAACACACGATTCTTTTGATCGTTTATGCAATTGGTGTGAACGTTTTATTTTGCTCAGGTTCGAAACGATCCAAGAGTGTTGCACGACTGGCTGCTGGCAGTCTGTCGAGACGGCATAGGTGAATCGGTTGAGAAACTTTGCAAACTTCGCAACAAGAATGAGTGCTGCCGAATTTGCGCACACAGTTTTTTTGTTTTCTTAGGTATGGTTCGAAACGCACCGGCGACCAACGAAGTATTGGAAATCATTGGCGACGAACTGATCGGCATGATCGAAGTGACGCATTATGGGTTGGTTCTCTTGGATGAAGCCCACAAAAAGGGTCGCTTCGAAGATTTTTTTGCTGTTTCATAAAACGATCATTACCAAGAAAACTCTTTGGTGATTGTTTTGTTATTGCTAATTTCTCAGCCGTCGATGGTGCGTTGAAGTGAAATCGGACCCAATGAACCCGGCGTACGTGCACCGTGACTCGCTGCCGATGCACACGGACGATCCAGCGTTGGCATCGCCACCGGATGTAAGTTGCTTTTTGGATTTCGCAATTGGTATACTTGATTAGGAGGGTTGGCAAAAATTGAAAAGTTGATGATGGGGCCCGCGAGCGCCATTTTGGAAATCTCATCGATTCGAGTTGTTCAGGTGCAAATGTTGCACTGCATCCGTAATGCGGCCGCCGGTGGCGCAACCACATTCACGGACGGTTTCCATTTGGCGCATTTGATGAAACATCAGCATCCGTCCGATTACGAAATACTGACGAGAGTGCCGTTCGAGTGCGTCGAAGAGGGACACGTCGACGAGCACACGGAGAGATCGTATTTCTTCAAATTCGCCGCACAACATCGAGTCATAGAGTCAGTTGATTGATCGTATGTCAAGCAAACCAAATAAAACAAATGACAGAGAAGTGTGCGTTTCGAGTATTGAAGGCTGCAAAGAATGCCCGGCATCCGCTATTTCGCTGTGTCAAAAAAATTTTCTCTGGATTTTTGCGGAAAACTTTGCATCATCGCTTTTCATGTCAACGGAAACGTTACAAATAATAAATACCGTACCAATGATCTCTCAGAACAGACGCCGGACTGCCAACGGTTGTGTGTGTTGCGTTTCCAGACTTGACCACTACGGTTGTCCGATTGAGATCTTCTACTCGTCGCATATGCGTGGCCCGATTTGGGAGCTGACGCCGGACGAGACGATTGGCGTGTACAACGCGTGGAAGACCTGGGACAGACTCGCAAACGATCCGCAGAACAAACTCGAGCTCGTGCTGCAACCTGGTTAGTAACAGACAGTGGAACTGAAAAAATAACTTGCGATGAATGTGGGGCTGCGCGTGCACCCTGAAGTTGATGCGTCACAAAGGCGGAGCACGGGCTCGCAAACCAGGCGGAGTCCAGTGAACTACTCTGTATGAATGTGGTTTCCGAGTGCTCCGAAGCTGAAGTGACACCAGAGCACGGGCCTGCAAACTAACGAACGAGACAGGCACCCGGACCAGGGGCCCGCAAAAGACCCCGCTATTCATAGCGCCCTTCACCCGAACTATACAGAGTGTGGCCTGTGATCCGGAGCACGGCACCGGACCATGCTGAGCAACCTGCGATAGTGTTGTTCCGAGAGTTTTTTTCTCGAATCTCGTCTCGTCTCGGTCCAATTTCGGCGTCTCGAGTCTCGTCTCGACAAATTTAAAAAAAAACGCTGTCTCGAGTCTCGTCACGTCTCGACAAAATCGTGTCTCGGAACAACACTAACCTGAGAGCCACACTGTTCATGCCAGTGAATGCGTTTTGCTCAGGCGACATCGTGCTCTGGGCGAACAACCGGGTGCTGCACGGCCGAAACGCCTACGAGTCCGGCGCGGCCGAACGCCAACTAAACGGCTGCTATTTTCGGTGGGACCACGTGAAAAGTCGCATCAGAGAGATCCGCGCGCGACTGAACCTGCCTGACGATCAACCGTCGATGTGAGGGGCAACGCGGTGGACGACGGAGAAAGTGGATTTGAAGCTTATTATTTTACTTTATCAGCAGTGAAACATGCCAGGAAAATATGGTGAATTGCGGAGCTTTTTCGATTTAATCTGCGAAAACGTAAATTTTCGTTCATCGGTAGACAGTAATCTCGTTAGCTGTGTATTGCTAAATGTTTTATGTTAAAATCGGCTTTTCAAATAAAACCTATGTTTTATCGACCAATTTTGCACAATGTAAAACTCTCAAACACAGTCTAAAAAAACGTTGCACAACCCTAAAAGTGCAAACGTGAAAAAAATTGTTGAAAAAAACTAGTAAAACAATCGAACTGCACATCGCAACAGACAAATACAGAGTCACACGCATTATGTGCAGTATCGATGGTGTGCCAAAATTACATTTTGTTTTGTAATTATGGGCCAAATTTTTTTTAATACAGTGTACGGTCTTCAGAGTCTGTATGTACAATCGGTCAGTTCATGACGGGCGGTGTATCAACGGCCGTGTCGCCTGTCACCGAGTACAAGTCGCTCCTCGAATCGTTGCCCTCCGGCGCGCTGTCAATTTTCTGTTTTGTGAATGTTGCACGACCGAGGTTGCAGCACAAAACGATCAGCTCAAAGAACGACACCATGGTGAGCCCTAGGTAGAGGCCGAACACGCCGCCGCTGTCCGCCAGCAAATTGCTGCGTGTGTAGGCGGGGCGCTCTTCGATCAGCTGCAAGACGTTGGTGCAAAATAATCGTGGCTGCAGTAATTTGGAATTTCACATATCGGTTGATATTGGTTGCATTTTGCACGAATGTCTACTGAACGAAAGAACTGTGGTTCGTACCGCCCTAACCAAAGTTTTCGAGACAGAATACGGTATTTGCTAAATAACAGTAACACGGTAAAAATTGGACAGAAAAAAAGGAAAGATGAACAACTTCATCATTTGAACAGACAGAAACGGAAAATGAACAAGAAGGACGTCAAACCGCGCCTCAATCTCCATTGACTCGAGGTACACTTGCAATCGAACAAAGTCGTTCTGATAGCGCTCGGGTTGGTCGCTTTCAAGTGCTTCGAAAAACGAGTCCGCCACGGCGTCTTTGCTCTTTTGGCCGTAAAAATTGACGATTTTCAATTGGCGATACGGCTCTGACGGCCAGCGGCTTTGTGAGATGCTGAAGGCAGAGGAAAAGACTCCTCAATGAAACATTGTGTTAAAAGGAATTTCTAAAAAGACGGTACAAATAACACAATGGATTTATATGCGCATAAATTGGCGGCATCACGCGAAAGACCCAAAACACGCTGAAATACAGTAGCTTGAAGTAGTAGCTGTAAATACAGTAGCTGTAGCTTGAAACCAAAACGCAACCTGGTGTCGAACAACGTGTCTGTGCACTTCGGTCGGCAGTCGCAGTCGATTGGCCCGTCCTCATTCTGAGCATCTGCGTCGAAATCGACACAATTGATTTCCAGTGTTGGTGCTGGCGTTGTAGTGGTCGAGCCTGAAATGAGACCTTGTGCCGAAGATTGTGGCTAAATATGTTCTTGCCATTCCGAACCCGTTCTTTCTTGAGCTGTGTGTTCTGCGGAATAGTGGCAGGTTTAAACAAACGTGTTGTACGACAGTCATACTGCAGCTTGCGGCATTGCCTTGCTTATGCACGGGGAGCCTGGGAAAATAGCCCGGACATACTTTCAGTGTGTTCAGTTAGTTTACGGAAACAACTCTCTTCATCTGGCGCCGGTTTTCAAGAGCATTCACATTTCGACTTCACAATTCAGTCTACTTTCGGTGACTTCGATCATCAAACAGCCACACTGACCGGCTGTTGTACTCGTCGTGGTGCTGGTGGTCGTTGATGTTGTCGTTGATGTTGTCGTTGATGTTGTCGTTGTGTTCGTCGATGTTTTGTTTTCGTTTGAATGCGCAGGTTGCTTCGGCGGTCGCGGGGGTCTCATGCGCTCGCGCACATTGTTGATCCGTGCACGCACCTTCTTCCGGCACTTGTACGCCGCTTCGTTGAACATGTTGCACTTCTTGCCGGTTTCAGTGCTGGCGTGCTGGTAAAAAGAGATTGGTTTGATTATTGATATGAGTGATTAATTGATTGATTGATTGATTGACTGATTGATTGCAAAACAAAACTTGATCGATCCAAACCTTCTCGACACATCCGCAAGTTCGACACAGGTGATAGTCGGTGCACGCGTAGCGGCATTGATGATCCGAGTACCGAATGCCGGCTGAGGTGAACTTTCTGAAATTGTGTAAATGTGATTGACAGTTTTCGATGGTGTAATTTCTGTTTTTCAGTTTTCAGAAAAAGAACTACAACAATGTATAATGTTTACTTGTAGTTTTTTGGGAATTCTTCGGTGCAGTTGCTTTTGAACGGGTGCGCGAGTCGAATGAGGTCACGCCGTTTCACGGCGATTGCGCTTTTCGCTCCTGGAAACAGCGAATGCCTGAACTTGGTAGGTCAGAAGGCGGAAGAAAAACGGCTCTTCGACGCACAGACAGCGGCATCTGTACGAACTGACAAACACACGCCAACAACAATACGTCACGTCTCATGTGACGTGAGTGACGTGAGTTACGTGACGTGACGTGACGTGACGTGACGTGACGTGACGTGACGTGACGTGACGTGACGTTACAAAAATGTCGGTGGGGTGAACATTCAGAAAAGACAAAAACGAAAAATTCAAATATTCACCTGGCGGCACGCTTAAACCAAACTGGCTCGGTTCAGCCTCAACGTATGGCGAGTGAACAACGACGCGAACTCCATAATCAGGCGCCAACAAGCCGATGTACTCCTCCGGTTGAATGTCGAGCGTCATTCGAAGACCGTAGCGACTGCCGCTCGTTCGAGTCCGGTAGACCCAGTTGTCCTCTCCTGGGAATGATTACAACCAGAGTAGCCCGATCACTCAGAGTTGACTTAGATGGTTAGTAGAATGGTTACACCAAACACAAAAATACACACTTCCAAGGACACTGTTGAACGTGTAACAGTTGCCGTAGTGCGGATCAACGAACGAATGGAACTCGGCCGGTTCGCATTTCTGGTTGCGATTGAACGTGCACTCCATGATCATCTCGGATGCGTTGTAGCCCATGTTCTGGATGTTTTCGTCGCTGATCGAGATTCGATCCTGCGCGTCGAGCAGATCGGGCAGCTGACTCGTCTGGACGAACTTGCGGAACGCGAATTTGTCGTCGTTCTGGAAATCAAGTTTTGTTGAATAATGCTTTGCAAGTTCGAGGTAACAAAAATGCGAAAAATGGACTCTTCTTTACTGACCGAAACGAACGTGTCGTAATCATTGTAATAATCGTCTTCGTAATAGTCGCCGCCATAATAGTCATTGGTTCCATCACCGTGTTCATTCCAACCGCCGTCTCCATCGCCCCAATCGTATTCACCATCATATTGCGACCAATCGTAGTTTTCGTAGTCGTCGTACGGGTATTCCGTTGAACTGTGCTCGTATGCAGCATTCGTTGTACTTCTGAAGATACTATGAATATGAATTTGAACCTTGTAAATCTTTACCTCCAAAATTTAGTGGTAACAATGGAAGTTGGGTTGGCAAAAAGTAAGTTTCAAACATTTCAAAAGACGTACTCAGTGAAATCCACAGAAGAATCGGTAGAGCTTTCACCGTTGAAACTGTTTGACGAAATTGTCAAGCTTTCAGATGAGAACATTGCGGTAAACTCAGTCGAAGAAGAAGAAGATGGCGTCAGCGAAGTCGACCCAGAACTGTAACTGTAACTTGGAATGTTTGAAGATGAGCTGGCCAGTTGCGTAGAACTGGATGAACCAGATGACAAACCGTCGTCGTCGCCTGCTGAGGCTTCTGTGGTGCCAGCGCCTGTTGAGGCTCCTGTGATTCCTGAGCCTGTTGAGGCTCCTGTGATTCCTGAGCCTGTTGAGGCTCCTGTGATTCCTGAGCCTGTTGAGGCTTCTGTGATTCCTGAGCCTGTTGAGGCTTCTGTGATTCCTGAGCCTGTTGAGGCTTCTGTGATTCCTGAGCCTGTTGAGGCTCCTGTGATTCCTGAGCCTGTTGAGGCTTCTGTGATTCCTGAGCCTGTTGAGGCTCCTGTGATTCCTGAGCCTGTTGAGGCCTCTATGGTCCCAGCACTTGTTGAGGCTCCTGTGATTCCTGCGCCTGTTGGGGCTTCTGTGATTCCTGAACCTGTTGAGGGTTCTGGGGTCCCAGCACCTGTTGAGGCTTCTGGGGTTCCTGAGTCTGTTGAGGCTCCTGTGATTCCTGCGCCTGTTGGGGCTTCTGTGATTCCTGAGCCTGTTGAGGCCCCTGTGATTCCTGAGCCTGTTGGGGTTCCTGTGGTTCCGGCGCCTGTTGGGGATGCTGTGGTTCCTGAACCTGTTGAGGGTTCTGGGGTCCCAGCACCTGTTGAGGCTTCTGGGGTTCCTGAGTCTGTTGAGGCTCCTGTGATTCCTGCGCCTGTTGGGGCTTCTGTGATTCCTGAGCCTGTTGTGGCTCCTGTGGTTCCGGCGCCTGTTGGGGATGCTGTGGTTCCTGAACCTGTTGAGGGTTCTGGGGTCCCAGCACCTGTTGAGGCTTCTGGGGTTCCTGAGTCTGTTGAGGCTCCTGTGGTTCCGGCGTCTGTTGGGGCTGCTGTGGTCCCAGCGCCTGTTGTGGCTCCTGGGGTTCCTGCGCCTGTTGGGGCTGCTGTGGTCCCAGCGCCTGTTGTGGCTCCTGGGGTTCCTGCGCCTGTTGGGGCTGCTGTGGTCCCAGCGCCTGTTGTGGCTCCTGGGGTTCCTGCGCCTGTTGGGGCTGCTGTGGTCCCTGCACCTGTTGAGGCTCCTGTGGTTCCTGCGCCTGTTGGGGCTGCTGTGGTCCCTGCACCTGTTGAGGCTCCTGTGGTTCCTGCGTCTGTTGGGGCTGCTGTGGTCCCAGCGCCTGTTGTGGCTCCTGGGGTTCCTGCGCCTGTTGGGGCTGCTGTGGTCCCTGCACCTGTTGAGGCTCCTGTGGTTCCTGCGCCTGTTGGGGCTGCTGTGGTTCCTGCACCTGTTGAGGCTCCTGTGGTTCCTGCGTCTGTTGGGGCTGCTGTGGTCCCAGCGCCTGTTGTGGCTCCTGGGGTTCCTGCGCCTGTTGGGGCTGCTGTGGTCCCTGCACCTGTTGAGGCTCCTGTGGTTCCTGCGCCTGTTGGGGCTGCTGTGGTTCCTGCGCCTGTTGGGGCTGCTGTGGTTCCTGCGTCTGTTGGGGCTGCTGTGGTTCCTGCACCTGTTGAGGCTCCTGTGGTTCCGGCGCCTGTTGGGGATGCTGTGGTTCCTGCGCCTGTTGGGGCTGCTGTGGTTCCTGTACCCATGGTGGCTCCTGTGGTTCCTGCACCTGTTGAGGCTCCTGTGGTTCCTGTGCCTGTTGGGGGTGCTGTGGTTCCTGCGTCTGTTGGGGCTGCTGTGGTTCCTGCGTCTGTTGGGGCTGCTGTGGTTCCTGCGCCTGTTGGGACTGCTGTGGTTCCTGCACCTGTTGAGGCTCCTGTGGTTCCGGCGCCTGTTGGGGCTGCTGTGGTTCCTGCACCTGTTGAGGCTCCTGTGGTTCCTGAGCCTGTTGGGGCTGTTGAGCCTGTTGGGGTAGCTGTTGTTGCCGAGCCTGTTGAGGCTGCTGCTGTGCTACTGGGCGGTTCAGGCGTAGTTGATGTTCCGGTAGTCGCTTGTCGCTTAAATCTTCTTTGAAGTTTTTTGGAAGGCAGATTTTTAGCCTCGTTTTGGATACTCTTTGTTTTCGTGATACTTCGCTTTCGCCGCGTTTCATTGTCAGTTGTAACAGCAGTTTCATTGACATTGTGAGTGTTGTTCGTGTGAGTGGTTGTGTTCTTGCTGATGTTTGCAATAGTGCTGTTGCTCGCATTCACGCACGTTGTGCTGTCAACCAATGCAGCCAGCCTACTCACTTCCGCGTTCAGTTTGCCGCTTTTCAACTGACGTTTCAGTGTTCGCAAACGAGACTCGGTCATTATCATTTTCGTAGTGAACTCTTGCTGCACACGGACCATCTGACCCATTTCACCGCACGGATCGATTTTCGACTTTTTCAATGGGTTCAAGTTGCACACTGTCACTGCCGGAAACTCGAACGTGTCATTGCGTTGAATTGTAAGCTGGAACCAAGTAAGCCAGAAATAGATTTACATTGTTACAATCTTTAATTTCACTCCTTCTTTCGGTTACCTAGTTGTTTTAAAGCAATTTGAATTTAGTCACCGATGAAAAACAACAACTGACGTTTTGCCTGTTCCAATTCAAATGATATTACTCAACATCATCACAACTCACCGTGACCGCGATTTTATACTCATAGTATTGCTCAAACAACGAATACAGATGAATTGTCGTGGCGATCAGGCCACCGATGAACACGATCGCCCAGAGAATCGCGAATAGTCTGTGTCTTCCTTGGTATGAGCTGTACGACTGTGGCAATCCGCCGGCCGACGTTGTCTCGGCAAACTCGGCCAACGCTGCCTTTGCGCGTTTGCCTCGGCAACGAACCTCGGGTGAGTTCAACATTTCTAGTGAGGCTGTGCTCAGTTGCGCCGAATACTTGCTGAGCGTCGATATGACGCTGGCACTATCCATAATCAAAATGTTATGCGCTCAATTATTTATAACTTACTTCAAAAATTTCGGGCGAATATAATAGCTGTCTATGATTAATAATTTGCGATGTGGTAATTTAAAATTTGAAAATTTGAATGTAATGGCATTTGATGATATACCGTAGCAAATGGCCACTGGATTACCGCCTATGTCGTAAATTTTGTCGTGAATGATTGTCATGACCGCAGCAACCAATACCTTTTTACAAAAACTTTTGTCTGCCAGTGCTGGCATACAAACAGCTGTTTTTAACGGTGTGTGATTGTGTGTCACTCATGCAGCTAGTTGTTATTTTTAGGGAAATTTTGGTGCAAAACTTACTGCACTTATGAAAAGTTATGTAATTAAGTAATTAGTACACTTACTTACACTTATGAATTGACTGATTCGGCAATGACGACATTGATAAATGCAATTATAAGTATATTTACTATCGTCACTGTTTGATACACTTTACCAGTTTGTTGATGTTTATATTTAGGATAATGAAATGGATAATGTAAATGCTTGGCGACCAAACAATACATAACAACAGAGGTGGTTATTATGATGGAATAACGTTGCAGACCAGACGGACGCCGACAAACAATACCGCAATGGTTGTCAAATTGAAAATGATAACTTTTGAAAGCTCGTTTAATAGACCAAGCACATGCCCATTAACAACCGCATAATAATTGAGCGTAATCGACTTGTAAAATTACGCAAGTACAATGAAAGCAGTCGGTGTTGTTGTTGCAGTCGCAAAAAGCTGCAAGCTGGTGAAGGTGACACACAATTTCAACGCTTTTCAAGAACAAAATGTCAATGGTGGTTGCAACTTTGTCGCCTCACTCATTCAAGTAAAACAAAATCACCCGCCTGAAGACTACTAAAAAGTTTTCAAGAATTTCAATCTTGAGTACCGGTAGGTAACGAGAAAAAAAAATTTGTCAACTACTGCGGTTTCGGTGGTGTAGTTTCAATCGAAGACATGTCCGTTGTGCCGTCGTACATACGAGTATGGTTTGATTGCCAGTCGTCTTCATTCAAGTCACCGTCGTCCTCAGCACTCCGTTCCTGTGGTTCAACGTGCGACGGCTCTTTTGCCGCCTGATACACGTTGAAGCACAAATGGATCAGCTCAAACAGCGAGACGATGGTCAGTCCGAGGTAGAGTCCAAGCACACCGCCGCTGTCAGCTAACAGGTTGCTTTTCGGGTAGGCCGGATTCTCCTCGATTGTCTGTGTGAAGAATAACAATCTTCGACGAATCAGTTTACAGGAAAAAAAACTTTCAATAAATTCTTTCTGCATTGAGCCATGGCCTCAATGAAACATTCAACAGGAGAAATAACGTTTCTCAGTGGTGAATAACATCACCGGCACATACAACGTACTTCAATCTCCATCGACTCGAGGTACACCTGCAGGCGAACGTAGTCGTTGTCAATCTCTTTGTCTGCTTCGATTGCTTCGAGGAATCTGTTCGCCACAACGTCTTTCTGCTGTTGACTGTAGAAATTGACGATTTTCAACTGACGAAACGGATCCGATGGCCAGCGGCTCTGTGAAAGACTGGAAAGAAATGCAAGAACGTGTTGTCATTTGAACTGAAGTAAAACGCTAATGGCAGTTGCAACATGCACTGGAGGACATCCGTTCTTGCGAAAGTCGCAATGTCGTAAAACAGCACACTCGCCGTTTATAACACATAGCACTAATGCGCAGTCACAAACACACGCACGCACACATGCGAAATTACAGCTGTCTCGCGAGTCAACGCTTGTGTGCCAGTGTGTTTGTTTGTGACTGTTCCACATTGCGCTTGTGTTACACAGTAACATCGTAGGACTAGGACTCTATCACCTGGTCGTGAACAGCGTGTCCGTGCATTTCGGTGCACAGTCACAATCAATCGGTCCTTGTTCGCTCGCTGCGTCTTTGTCATAATCCACGCAACTGATATCCAGTTCTGGTTTTCGTGTCGTCGTTGTTGGACCTGAAAATATTACAGGTTTTATAGATCACCAGAGAGTTAGACGTTTTGTACCGTATCAATGTTTTAACTTTTAAGTGCGAATGAATATCAAACCACCGGACGAAACCAGTTGAACGACTTGGGTGAATGATATTCCACTCGGCTAACCAGCAGGAGTTGTCGTTGTAGTGCTGGATGACGTTGTGCTTGTTGTTGTAGTGGTGGTGGTGGTTGTTGTGGTTGTGGTCGACGTTGCACCGTTTGTTTTCGGTGGCCTCAATCGTTCTCGTACGTTCTCGATACGCGCTCGCACCTTGCGACGGCATTTGTACGCTGCTTCGTTGAATGTGTTGCATTTCTTAGATACACCCTCTTCGGCGTGCTGCGAGAAAGTAAGTGGGCGGAGACATGTAGTGTACGTACCTACATTACAACCTTTTAAAAACCTACTGCGAACAATGCTGAACATTGCCAAAATACTACAATTCCCTGCCACCACTTACTGCCCTGTCCTACTATTATAAACCAGTGGCACACGCAAAAAAATGTGTTTAGAGTTCAAGTTGGAAATAAAATACAAGGTATAATACACACTGAGTCTTTGTGGTGTAATCGCAGTGCAGTAATGTGTTTGATACTTTGTCAGCATTGTACAAGTTTTTGTGAGTTTTAATGAATGTTAGTAGAAATTAGAAGTGAAAAAGAGTTGAGCACAAGCGAGAGCAAACCGTTTCAACGCAGCCGCACGCACGGCACAGGTGATAATCAACGCACGCCTCGTGGCACTTGTGGTGGGAATACTGAATTCCAGCTTTCGTGAATTTCCTGAGCGAAATCGCATATAGGATATGGTTGATGTTGTTTTTTGTTAGTTAACCAGGAATTTTGATACGCCAGTTCCAAATGCTTGAACTAATGCAAAACGTAAACGCGCAGGTTATACTTGTAATAACTGGGGAACTCCTCGGTGCAGTTGCTCGGGTACGGGTGCTCGAGTCGTATGATGTTTCGACGGGTTACGGCAACGGCGCTTTTTGTCGCTGTGAACGGCATATTCGCACGTGAATTCAGTTTCAGTTGGAAATTCTTTATTATCGAGAAAGCGCGTGTGAACGAGTTTCCATTCGCCAACCTGGCGGAACGTTGAATCCGAACTGGCTCGGCTCCGCCTGCTCGTACGGCGAGTGCACGACCACACGAACACCGTAGTCGGGCGCCAACAGGCCAATGTACTCCTCGGGGTGGATGGCCAGCGTCAGCCGGAGGCCGTAGCGACTGCCGCTGTTGCGCGTTTTGTACACCCAGTTGTCGTCCCCTGAAAGCCACGGGGTGCAATTTGTGGTGGAAGAAAACTGAACACCGTTAATTCTTGCATATAAGGTCTCCTTAAATAAAATTTAAAAATCAAAAATTCCTGAAAAAGCGGAATTCTGTGGGACAACCTTATAAGTGGGAGGAGGTCTTATAAAGCGAAGATTAGGAAGTCCGGCCTTATAAGCGGACTGGGATTTCGACCAAGTAAAAATTTTGAATTTTTTTGGCTTCCCGACGTGTGTCACTCTGCCCAATTTTGGGTGGGGGTCTTATAAGTGGGAGGAACCTCAAATGCAAAACTTTATGGTATGTGCGACACCAATGGCCACAAAGTGCACCACTCACTGCCGAGAACGCTGTTGAACGTGTAACAGTTGCCGTAATGCGCGTTGACGAACCGATGGAATTCCGCCGGCACGCATTTCTGGTTGCGGTTGAAGGTACACTCAAGGATGAACTCGGACGCGTTGTAGCCCATGTTCTGGATGTTTTCGTCGCTGATCGAGATTCGATCTTGCGCGTCGAGCAGATCGGGCAGCTGGCTCTTTTGGACGAACTTGCGGAACGCAAACTTGTCGGCATCCTACAAAATGATCGAAACAAGTGTCGGAAATTGAATGAAAACTCAATTTTCAAAGTTCACTGCGCTAACGGACGTTGACGAACGCTAGTGTTGGCGAATTTTTGATTTGAAAAAAGTAATTTGTCCATTTACCGAAATGAACTCGTCGTCGTCGTAATAAAAATAGCCCTCGTTGCCATATTCCGTTCCGTGGCCAAAATCGTCACCTCCATACTCATCATCCCAATTATATTCACCATTATATTGTGACCAATCGTAATTGTCAGAGTACATGTCTGTGTTTCCATATGGATTATCTAAATCTCCGTAGTCTTCGACGTAGTTGCTGTCGCTGGAAGAAAAACCAAGTGCATGATGAAAAAAACAAACTCGACGTTTTTTTAAGTTCCAAAATTTCAAAGAAACATTACGTCGTCGATGAGCTGTCATATAAGCTGCCTGTCGAGTCTGTTGAGCTGTCAATTGTCGAACTGCTAGGACCACTGGCGGTGTTGCTGTCCGTGCTTGTTGGCGACACTGTCGAAGCAGTGGATGGCGTGTTTGAAGTTGACTTGGCTGCGTTCGAAGATGCGCCTGTTGTACTTTCGCTCGAAGTCGCCGTGCTAGTGACCGCAGTTGATGCTGTGCTGGTAGATCCTAAAATTGAAGACGAATTCTTGACGGTTGATCGGTTCTATTGAGATTTTTCTGAACTTAGTTTGCACCCGTTGTGTTCGTTGTACCTTCCACAGTTGCCCCTGCTGATGTTGTATCTGCCGCAGTTGCCCCTGCTGATGTTGTACCTCCCGCAGTTGCCCCTGCTGATGTTGTACCTCCCGCAGTTGCCCCTGCTGATGTTGTACTTTCCACAGTTGCCCCTGCTGATGTTGTACCTTCCACAGTTGCCCCTGCTGATGTTGTACCTGCCGCAGTTGCCCCTGCTGACGTTGTACCTTCCACAGTTGCCCCTGCTGATGTAGTATCTCCCACAGTTGCCCCTGCTGATGTTGTACCCGCTGCAGTTGCTCCCGCTGTTGTTATGTCCGCTGCAGTTGTTCCCGCTGGCGTCGTACCTGCTGCGGAGGTCCCCGCTGATGTTGTACCCGCTGCTGATGAGGTGCTTCCTTAAACAGGTGGATTCGACAAACATAAACCGTATTGAAAAGATGCGCCCATGATTGAACGGGTAAACCGTGCCATGAACATTACCAGTTACTCCAGCAGGTGGCGTAGTGGCAGCTGCAGCACTCGTTGATCCGCTTGCAGGTGCTGTTGATGACGGGGGAGCCTGGCGCTTGAATCGTTGTCTCTGATTTTGTTTTACTCCCATCACAGGTGGTCGTTTCCTGTGTTTCACATTATTCGCACGTTCCATTGCAGGAGTGTTACGGGTGTTCGTACGCTTGTCGGGTTTGCGTTTCAACGGTTGCTTCACTTGATCTACGCTCCTCTTGCGACGTCGCCTTTTTCGAGCACTCGCTGTAGGAGTGGTGGTGGTGCTCGGATTTGGCGTCGTCGTCGTCGTTGTCGACGTCGTTGGGCACCGTGAACTGTCCAGAAGAAAGGTCAACTTGTCCGGCAGGTCGGTAATGTTGCCATTCCTGATCTTACGTCGCATCTCTCGCAACTTCTCGTTGGTCATCACTGTTTTCGTCGTGAATTCTTGCTGCACCCGAACCATTTGTCCCATGTCGCCGCACGGATCGATTTTCGACTTTTTCAGCGGATTCAAATTGCACACGCTCACCGCCGGAAACTCGAACGTGTTGTTGCGCTGGATGGTGATCTGCAGAAATAATGGGCACCGCAGAAATTCTGCGGAAACGCAAAGCACACCGCACCGAAAGTAAAAAAAGGAAGAAACAGAAAAATATCAACATCAAGAAAAGATCACAAAAAGTGGTCGCAAACTCACCACAACCGAAATGTCGTACTTGAAATACTGCCAGAACAAGATGGTCAGATGGATCGTGGTCGCGATCAGGCCGCCGACGAAGACGACGCCCCAGAAAACGCAGAACGCGCGACTGGTCGAGTACGAGCGGTGCGATTGCGGTAAACCGCCGGCGGACGCGTTTCCCGCATAGTCCGTCAGCGCTTGCTTTATGCGTCGATTTCGCGCTTCTTTATCAACCATTTTTTTCAGTGCAAAAAGAACAATGATCTTCGGATATGCGCAGCAGATGACGATTGAGCGTTTTTGTAAATTAGGTACACCTACAGTGGTTTTCAGTAACCACGACACTAAAGTGATCAAACAAGCGCGGAAGTTACTGCACTGTTTGTTAGCGCCATCGACTTCAGTGATACCTAATTGCGCCCATTTGCCCTTCAAAACATCATTTATGGAACATTAATTTTCCGATCAGTCATCAGCCCCCACTTTGTCCGACAAGAGCTGAACTAGTGTGCAGGTTTTGATTGTTCAATTAAGCATCTGCTATTTGTTTTGACTGGATCTTGCATTTTGCAGCAAACACGCACTTATTGTTATACCCTCGTTTATACATCAGAACTGTTTATTCGGAGTTACCGCAGTAAAATTGACATTAACATTGACATTAACATGAAATTGACAGTTCTGCTAATCCACCGTAATCAGTATGATAATGGACTGCTTTAATGTCGCGGATATAACGTACAGTGCTGTAATATGTATCGGTGTTTGCTGACCTGTCAGTTTTATTTTGCATCGCTGGGAAATTTTTCGCATGCAGGCACCGTGTGTGGCACAATGTGAGTGGTCACTGCGTCGCATGTGAGTTACACGTTCCGCCAACATGCAGCATGCCAAATTGAATTTGTGATTTAGCGCATTTGTGGGTGATGGATGAGAGCCATTCGCTTTCGGTTTCGTCTATTTGCTTATTTTTGATTTCATCTTTTAAACGTACAGGAAAACTTTGTGCGTTATCGCTACTCTACCTTTCATTTCAACAGGTTCACAAGCAAGTAACATTTTGAGCGCGTCATTTTATGTCAAAATTTCTGCAAAAAACGTTCAGGGTCAAATAAACACGGCCCACAGTATGTGTAAAATGTACAAACTTACGAAATAGTACACAAGTGGACAACCGGCTGCAAAAACAATGTAAGCGGCTCCGTACATGCCAATCTCAATCGGTGCCGCGGTGATTGTGTGCTTCCCACTCCTCTCAGTTCGCGCGGATTTGCAACTGCGATCGTTCAAACGGCACGGTGATATAAGCAGTTGCAGAAAATCCGTTTTTACGCAAGACATGATGAAGTCACGCAATAAATTGGACTCTCAAAAATAAATTGGAGTGACAAAGAAAAAAGATCAATACTTTTACATTGAGTGCTGGTTTGCCTACCTTGCTGAACCAAAATCAAGTTTGGAGTTTGTTTGGTTTGTTTTAGTTCGGTTTAACCTAAGCCAAGCCTTTTCAAGGCGGAAGTTGTTAGCACAGTTGCGTTTCGAACAAGTTTTATTGAGGCCGGTCGGAGCGTGTGCACGCGCGCTAGTGGATCACGAACATGAGCGTGCCTGTGCGCGTGCGTTTCAATATCTTTTATTTTGGTCCCGCGTCTCAACTCTCAATGCGCGCAGGAAGGTTTTGCCCTGGATGATTTGTACATGTAGTATTAGCTGATTGGTTGCCTGAACATCAGGTTCAAAAAAGAAATTGGAATATGGACATTTTCTTTTTTCTATCTTCTGTGAGTTTTGTTTTGTGTGGGTAGACAGTAGACACAGACAGTGAGATTTTGATGGAAAAACTCTTGTTTGTAATTGATGAGATGAAGACATCAAAAGCAGCATTTTTCATGGCACAAAACTTCATTTTGTTTCAAAAAAGAACGACGGCGACGACGACAATTGGAAACCTGAATTCGCTGTCAAATATTAGCTGCTTTAATTTTTTTATCAAGAAAAACGCTTTGGAGGATTTGTGTGACGTACATTTTGCAAAAAGCAGATGTGTTTTGCCGTCAACTCTTTTTTCCAAGAACAACGACGGCGGCGACGGCGACCTTCGTGATAGCGCCGCAAATTTTTTTTTCGAAGGGAAACGTCGTCGTCGTCAGTTATCATTCCTTTTTTTGAACAAGATTTCAAGATTTTATGTAACGCGCAACACCTTTAACAAAAACACAATGATAAACAATTAACATAATGACAAAATTATCAAAAAAAATGAATGAAACAAACAACTATTATATCATTGTTTTGTATCGGGTGTCGGATGTGGGCAAGAATTGCCCATGTATTTACCCTAAAACAAGCTGAAGTTGAAAAACATTTGGAGGCACAAACTCTATCCAAAAAAAAACTCAATTCACACACAAAACGAGAACCGAAAACTGAAGAACCCGAAACAATCAATAAACAAAAAACTTCAATGAGTGGCTTTCTTAAACACAAGATAAAGAACAGCAACGACGCCTGTGACGGCTCAATGATGAAAAAACCAAAAAAAAACCAAAGAAACAAGTCTATGAGCTGTCTCTTCATACATCATTTTATTTTGTTTATATATATATATTTTTTTTTTTTTTTTTTTTCGAATTTTTTTTTTTTTTTAAAGACGCAAAACAACATATCCAAACACACAAAGACTCTTAAACAGTCACACACTAAGACACATACCAAACACGATCCGAAACGCACTGAACATAAACGAAGCAACCGAATCAAAAAAAGAAACCGAGCCAAGTCAAACGAGAAAAAAATCTGAACTGAACGGAACACAACAAAACGAACTCAAAAATCAAAAATGAAAAGAAGCAGAGTCGAATTTCTCGCGAACACAGGAAATGATTCTTGAAGCAAGTTACACATCAAAAAGACGAACCAAAGCAACTGAACAAAAGCACAACAGTCGAAACAAAACGATGTATAACCATACCTGGCAAAAACATAATCGAAAAACGGTACTAAACAAGACGAAATCAGCAAGCAAAAATGAATGAAGAGACGCAGAATTGAAGATATCGCAAACACAGACTCTTGAAATTAGCGTTTCATTTCAAAAACACGAATCGAAAATGAGCCGAACGGAAACAAAGCAACTACAACAGAAACGAAACCAAACAAACATAGCAAAAACAGAATCGAAACAAAACGGTACGGATCAAAACAAACACAACCAACAAATGTGAAAAATGAAAAGACGCAGAATCGTACTTATCACGAACACACAAACACACAAAACACACAAAATGACGCAAAGAAAATGACTATAAAACATCCAATTGTTCAATCAAAAAGACGAACCGAACAGAAACTAGGCAGCCGAAGCAGAACAAACTGAACCAAACCAAACAAATGCAAAACCGAAACAAGAACGGCACGGCACGGAACTAAAACGCGAAAACCAAACAAATAAATAAACAGACCACATGCCAACGAAGAGACAACCGCGCGACAAACCAGCGGTTGTGCGGACTCCCCTAGTCAAGTATTGTAGAACAAAAGAGAGTTTCTTCATGAAATTTGCTGCTTTTGAATTGTCTCCAATTCGCAAATCATGAACAAGGAGTTTTCCATTCAAGATCTCACTGTTTGCCCACGCTAAACAAACGCACAAAAAATCACAATATTCAGAAAAAAGAAAAGAAAATTCTTTTTTGAACCTGTGTTCACTCAGGCAACCAATCAGCTTCAGCTAATGCTACAAATTATCCAGGACGTCTATAATAGATTTCTGCTGGAACTCAGCGAGGTTTGATCAGTGGCATAGTTGTTTTAAGAGGGGTGAGCTGCTGCTGAACCATAAAAATAAAATTGAACATTTGAACAAAATTGTTTTTTCAAAGATACACCAAAATAAGATAGTGCCTTGCCCTTGACCTTGCTTTCTAGTCGGCATCGAACTTTCCAGAATATTTCTTTGAACTGAACAGAAAGAAACGCCATTTGGTTGAAAGAGAAACTTGAAACACAGGAAAAATTCTGAAAAATATGATCGAAGTTGGTGAGAGAACGTCGCTGCTGTGGTTGAGCAAAACTGAAACGATGAAGAAAACTGAACAGCAATCTCCGCCGTCGCCGCCTGTCTGTCGCACAGAGCAGTGGATCACGAGCATTCAGAACAGGACTGAAATGCGTGGTGCTTCGGTTTCGCAGTCGATGTGTGATGAGGACTACTGTTGTGCTGTGGGTTTTCTTCGGGCACTTTCGTGCATTTCCGTTACTTTTTTGCTATTTTTCTTGTTGTTTTCTTCGTGCCATTTCTTCGATTCAACTGGTCATGATGAAATGTGAGTTCGTTTGCACTTTGCACGTTTCCAAAATCTAAATTCAGTCGTCGTCCTCCACTACGTCATCGTCGACGTCAATAAAGGCGCCATTTTTGCCGCCAACATCGGTGGCAGCAGCCGAGTGCTCAACTGAAATGTCGCCCGTGACGCAGCTGGCAAGCGATCTGTCGAATCATCAGTGCGCTCTCTTGCGCTTGGTTCTCTTTTTTCAAGTTCACCATATTGTTCTAGTTTTTTATCACACCGGTATGCCAAGTCATGTTCAATTGTCTTTCTTTGGATTCCTATTGATAAACTGTGTTTGAACTTCTTCTGAACACGACGACTTCATCTTGCTCAGATATCGCATCGCGATTCGAAATTTTGTCACTTTTCTGGGAAGTATCGTTTTCTTTCTTTTGCGCACCATGATGGAACAGAGTTTTTGTTTTTTTCTTTCAGCCTGACATTCACGGCGACGCCGCGTCGTCGTCTGTCGTTGGACACGTCCGGATCGCACGTCTCCTCCGAGTCATCGAATGTCCACAACACCACTCAGTCGCTCTGCAACACGCCCGACTTTGAGCGTCCCGGTCTGTGTGTGACCGTGGGTGTTTGGTTTTTTTTTCGGACCGAATCGAAAAACGTGCCAAAAACGGACGTTTTTGTGCGAGCAGTTTCTGTTCGTCTCACAGCGATACACGGAAAACAGTGGTGGATTGCAATTTGATATGCTGTGTGCTGCTTTCTTGCTGTTCATTCACGTTTGCTGGTCTGATGCAGCGTTTTTTTTCATTTCATTCACCATGCGATTCAAATGCTGCACGGGTGATTCCGTGATACGACTCGTCTCAACAACCGTGACACAACAATAACAACATAATCTTTTTTTTTGCGTTTTGCAGATTTGCTCGTGTCACCGGCCAGCCCAATCGAACAAATGGACTCCGGTGCAAACACCATTTACGAAGAAACGACAGCAACACAAGAACGAGTTTCCACGTCAGACGATACAACCAACAATCCGACGGTTTCAATTTCCAGGTTCGGTGTTGGTTTTGTGTTGTTTTTCACTCTGACTTGTGAACAGGCGTTCTGGATGATACCGTATTCCTCAATCAAACTCCAAGCACCTTTTTTGAATATTTTTCGAACGTTGCAAAAAACGCCGTTTCCTTTCTCTTCGAAATGCCGCCACTCCAAACCACATTACGCATTCCGATTTTTGCAGACATTCCAAGCGTGCACTTTTTCGGCTACTAGCATAAAACAGCTGCCATGTTTGCCAAAAATCTCCCTTTTGTACAAAAAACGGCGTCTCTGGTTGAAAAGGAAGGGCTGAGAAAAGAAAAAAGTGTTTCTCCAATCACCGGCTGTCGTTATCTGGAGAGATGGTAAAAGTAAACGATTGTTGGTTTAACAACATTTTCAAAAAATCACGTTTAGCAATATGGGAACAACATAGTAAATGGTTGTGTGTCGTGTAGTAGTAGTACTATGTGCATAGTTTCTGAGAGTGCACCACTATTATGTGTATGTTTTATGAATGAAGTTTTGCCGTTGTGTGTACTGATTGGCTGTACTCTCTCAGTCTCAATCTCAACCCATTCAGCTTTGTAGTGTGGGTGTATAATTTAACAAAATGATGGGCACGAACATAGGTGAATAAGGTAACGGACGTTTTGCAACGGATGCCCGATTTAACAGTCGTATTTTCCATTTCGTCTGCATTTCTATGCTGCGCAGACAAGGTCAGACACGTGTCTATTACATTTTCGTGTCTTTCTGTAGTTATCTGTTCCTAGTCATCTCAATCACCCATCATTTCATGTTTTTCTGACATGATTGTGGTGTTGTAGTAACGCGTTGTTTGTACAGCACTCTTGCTCTTTCCTCTCCAGACATTATCGATGTTACCATGTATGTCTGTGTGTGTTTGAAAATGGAATTTTTATGAATGGAAAAACACCATGTTCATATGTTGAAAGAAGTGTGTGTGTGTATGGTACAAGCCGTTTCGAATTGGGTGTGAATTGGTCGCTACACTCGTGGTGGTGGGGTGGCCAAGCATGAAATTTCAACCAATAGTAGTTGATGTATCAATGACAACGCTTAAAATATGTATTCTTCTCGCTCACCGGCCACATCGAAATGACCATCAGTTCCCAGCACCGACGTAAAGTCTTGAATACAGGAAGCTGGTCGAGCAAAACTTCGACAATTGTTGTGCTGTTCGGATGCTTTTGGTTCAACTTCGTTGTATTCAATGTTTGACTCGGGCACGAATTTCCTGAGATTTCCGGTGGGGCCGGTGAGCCACGGGAATACCCCGGCACGTTTGAAGAGTGCCCGTGCTACGCAATCGGTCGGCACGCGAGCCCCGCTCGCTGCCCAAGGTCAAAATCGTGGGCCATTTATTTCGGCATTTTGAATGTTGTCACGTTCTCCGGATGGCTTGTTCGACTCTCTATCGGGTTTCATTCAAAATTCGGACCGGTTTGACCTGATTAACATGTGTGCTAGCTAACCGTTGACTCGTGTTGTGCAAGTCCTCGGTGCTTGATGTGACGTTTTGCTACTCAGCGTTTCAAAGCATCGGTTAAGTTTCTGTTTGTTTTGTTAGGTTTTGCGAAGTGTACACCACATTTTCCATATCTTGCACGCTGATTGGCTGTATAGTTTTTAATTGGCCAGTCAGTGCGTTTAGATTCGGACGCAGCCAAATCAGATGCTAGATGTGTTCGAATAAGTATCAGTGCAAATTTGTCGTTTTGTCATTCATATCCTTCACTGGTGACAAGCTTTGTGTTCGGTCCGAAAAAAATGACCTTGCCCACTGATTTATTTGAGATTGGAATTGTGCAATGCGTGGGTGCCGTATGCGCAAATCGCGTGGCGCCATTTTTTGCGCAATCCTTTATGGGCAGGTCTTTTTCGTTGAACATTGGTTCTTCGCTATTGCATGAACACGTCTGCGCATTTTTCAGCAGTTGGCTGAAGCTTAATGCAGCTTATCGACGGAAAATGCATTGTTCGGAATGTTTCTTTGGTTTTTTATAATAATTGTCAGCTCTTACCTGGTTTTATACTCAGTGAGCAGGAGGACCTGTTTAAAATTTCTTCAGTTATCAATTTGACATTCAAATTGTCAATATTATTGCTGAAAATGCGAAATTATCGGACAGCAACAACTCCTGCCCTCCGCTTTTTATTTAAAATCATTAAAATTGATGCATTCTTTGAAATCGGTAATGCTCGTTGCCAAGCCAGGTAGTGTGAGTTCCTTCGATTACAGCTGTGTCGCTGTGTTTGCCGTATTTGATAGACAATTCCCCTTGGAATTTGCCAACGGTGTCACAGTGTTGATTCGCTGAAGACCGTTGGGCGGCCCGTACCACTCTGTGTCTTAATATTAAATATTTTTTCGCAATATTATTCTTTCTCCTGACGTGCTGTTATTCTTTCACAAAAAATTCGGATCTGACCTTTGCCCGAGGCAGCCAGTGCCAACGTAGTGAGATTGCCCGATTTGATGTTTTTTCTGCTTGGAAATTCCCGATTGCTGAACAAACGTATACCTGTCCATTGTTGTTAAGCCAGTGGAATTGTTCAGGACTTAAGCGTACGTATTGCGCGTTATATTTTCAAACGTAATATTTTTCAAGGTGGATTAATTGCGGATTCACCTTGGGCTGTTTAAACGACCGTTTTGTTAATGTTTATGTTAAGGTTAGCCAATCAAGCTCTCAAGGGACTGTGAAAAAAGGTTGGATTACCAATTTACGACTAGTTCTTGGTTGTATGTCACTGGATAATTGGTACAGCGTGTTTTTCATTCAAACTTAGTTTGTAACTTTGTCGTCGCTGGTACTGTATTCTAGAAGTGTCGCTTTGCTTGTATCGTTTTTGTAACTTGGATGATGTAATTTCATTTTGGACAATCAGTTACTGCAGGCACCTGCTGTGGAATGTCGAATGTGCACCTGTAATACACTGATACACGTACATGTGGATGATACTTGCGATATACAACCGAGTTTGCTGGTTTCCCATGGTGTTCTGCGCTGTTAGTATCTCTTCATTAATTTTCCGTATTTTATTCTCTTCCACTGTCCTCTCCCACCATGTCACTTCACCCACCTGATCATCTGAACCCGATCTCCATAGACCCCATGTACAATAATAATACTGTTACAGTTATTCACTCTCCGATCAATCAATGCATCTCTGATCAAAGCGTTTTGACAGAAGACATTGAGTAATTACTGTGAAGTTAATTTCACACGGCTCAGAATAATTGGAAAGTGAATAGAACTGACTTCATGAATTGGGTTACCCGCCCTGCCAGAGGGGGTGGTTCGGGTCGGGTGCTTGTGGGAGAGAGGCTATGAACATTTTTCCATCTGCCTGTCACCCACCACACCCAAACTTTTCTCCTTTGCAGCCAATCAGCGATATGTCTCAGAATTTTTCTCTTTTGTTGATCCGAGTGAGAAGTGCGCGTTGTGGTTTATTTTGAATTCACGGGGTCAATCATCACTTTGCGATTACACCAAGAATGCCGTGGTGGTGTTAAGAGGACATGTGAGGATAAAAGAAATTCAAAAAATCATCTGAGGTCACGGCTGTGCTATACTTCAGCGATGTTTGCATATATGCCTTTCAAGATTTGTGCCGTGGTGTCGTCATTATTACTACACCCACCCACACATGCTCTTGAAGCGTGTCAGTTGTGAAATGTGCATCTTTAGGTTTCAGAGGCCCTGAAATGAAAAAAAAACCATCTGGCCTTTTTTTCCTGGTGGCACCTCCACTTTCGATTGTAAAAATCTTGTTACTCTGTTCATTTTTTGAAATGTTGATTCGCTACCGTAGACTTTTTCGCAATATACCCCCAGGTGACCTCTTACGTTTCCAGCAGTGGGCAAGCATCACATTCTTTTCCTGCTGTGTAATTTGACCAACTGTTCTCATAAATTTCCTGAGCCTAACATGCATATTTTAGCCATCCGTGTTTTTTTCTCTTCCGTCCGTTAGCACATTCTTTTTGGTTACAGTAGAATGAACGGAAAAATCAGCCCTCCGTTTGAATTCACCCGCCCGCATCTGACCCTTCCGGCAAACTGCTGATTATGCAACCACTCACCCTAAACGCACTTCAGCTGCTGTTTTTTTCTCCGGTGTGTGGTTTCGAAATGGGATCGACATCCAGAAGCAAACCCGTTGTTAATGTTCAGAATGTAATTCTGACCCGTTTTTTCCTCATTCTGACTGAACGTTTTCGTTGACTTTTGTGCTCGTTTTGTAATCTCTTCTGTTTCGATTCATTATTTGCTGCACCGTACTACCGTCTTGTTCGGTCACCTGTTCTCTGCTTAATTTCAATTCAGACGCGTACGCTCATTGGTCGAACGAGCGTGTTGCTGCCAACCAGCGCACTAGATTCGGTATTCTGTTTGTATTAACGACCAATTCGCACTTTTTTATTGACATTTTCAGTTAGTACGCTTTTCCAACCGGTCAGTCCAGTCGGGGGACACCTTAGATAACCCTTTCTGCGGGTTGTTTACTATTTACTACTGCTACTGGGATTAGGTTTACGATGTGTTTGCATTCACCACCGTGTACACACGTTCCATTCGCAGTGGCCTCTGTTCCTAACCCCGCAGACCCCACTAACCTAGTATACTGCTGCTGCCGTTTTTGAATCGACCCAGTCACGCAATGGGGAATTTTCTGTGCTGTTTCCACTGTTCGTGTCTCGTCTCGTATTTTATGAATGGATGTGGAAACGTGCATCGTACGCTGATTGGTTGGTTTTCATTCCATCCCAGAGTGCTTGCTAACCACTGCAACATTCATTCGTTCATATAGTCCCACTATGCATTGGCGCCCCTACGTTCTTGGTGGCTATTCATATTTCTGGGTTATATCACCAAAATGATGCTTCTAGTCTCCTATTTTTTTGTTTATTGGGTGCACAGATCAGATATCCACCATTATCACCGAAATCGCTCCTGTTTTATTTCTTGTTTTTCACTGGATCGATAAAAATAGAGAATGCACCTATTTTAGTTCGCTCTGAAAAGTATCTCCACTAGCTCCCGATGTTTCTTGCTGATTGTTGTTTACTCCTTTTTTCTCTGTGTACCGTTTCTGATGGTTTGGTTCTTTTCTTGATAGTTCTGGCGTTTTTTGTCTTTTTTGTTTTTGAGATGAGTCTGGTCTAGACGGACTAGACCGCAATGACCTTTTTTGTTTTTGTCTGAATGTTTTTGTCCGCGTAGGACTTTTTGGTTGTGTTGCTCCTTTGTCTTTCGCAAAGTGGCAGTAATCATTCTTCTGGTGTAAAATCAGTGTGAAACTGGTTTTTCTTGTTGCCATGGAAGAATTCGATTTTGAATTCCCCTTTCGGGATTCCACTCAGTCAGTGTCTTCTTGTCTTAGGTATTTTTAATTGGGTTCTCTTTTATTCGCGGTTGGCTTGTTCAGCTGTCAAGCGCATGTTTCCATCTTGTTGTTGTTTATGCTGTGGTTATGGTTCCGTGAGCTGAAATATTTGAATTTCCCGGCCAAACCTAAAAACAGACGAAAATATGTTTCGGTTGACTGACTGTTATTATTATTGCGTGTTTTCCTATTTTTGTTTTCACTATTTTTATGGGCATAATTTCTGCGTGAAAAAGCTTTGGATTGTTGTTGTTGTTTCAGCCAAAAACAGGCCTGCCTCTCCTCTAAAGCGTCAATTTGCCTTTTCATCGCGGTTCTTTTCTGTTTACATTTCTGGCTCTTGATTTTCGTTCTGTGAAACCTGATCCGCGCTCATCCTCCGGTCGTTGTTGTTAGGGTTTTGCTCATTTTGTTGTTGGATGGTGTGGATTTTGCGTTTTTTGTGCAATTTCTGGTTCTTAATTGTGCATTTTCTGGTGTTTGTGTTCCAAAAAACGATCTCTTATTCTTATTGTACTTTTTATAGCTCTTATTCTTTTTGTACTTTTTATAGAGCTGTGTTATCGACGAACGATGAGGAAGAAAGTGATTTTCTAGTCGGTGCTTTATTTTCTGTGCTGCATCATGCGTTGACGAAAGGAACGCATTTTTCGGTGGTGCCCCCAAGACCACGCGACATTAAAACTGCGATTGAGGATCGTTTGGTTGATCTTAGTCGTGTCTCGTGTGGTGGAACGTTTGATTTGTGTGTGTCGCGTTTGTCTGTTTGACTGAATGGCGACAACCAATAATGACTCGTATTGTTGCTTCTTGTGCGCCGCCGTCAAAAGGTAGATTGCAGTGTGGTGTAACCTCTAATTACTGCTAAATTGATAAAAATGTGTAAATGCCAAAAATTACCAAAAATTTTTTAGTTGCAGTTTGTTGTCTGTTTTACATTGGAAACTCAGACGAGATTATATCATAGTTTTTTACTTTCAATATTGTTTCTAGTGGACGACTACGATGAAATTTGACACTTAAAAATATTTTAGTACTGTGATATAAAAGTTTTATATGGACGTTTGCATGTGAATTGTAGACCGTTTGTAGAGTGTTTGACTTTGAAAACTCGGTGGCGATTGGTTGCGTTCTGTTGGTTTCAGTCCTAGCACAGCGCCAGTACTCCGGTGAGAGAAACAAACAAAAATGCAAACACACACCGGCAGGTTAGGAGGCTGCAGTGGCAGTCCTCGAAAGTGAACCGGCAATCAGTGTTTCGTTCACTTTCCTTACCGCCACGTTTCCGTCTTTCATTTCCCGCAAACCTCGTCAAACGATTCTCATAGCGCGCGTGCACCCCGCATTTTCCAGCTATCTCAGCGTCTCCGAAGTGGCGCACACGCACGACGTTGACGACCCGGAGGAGGACGGCACCGGCGTACAGGTACAACAGCGGCGCGCCACTTGCAGTAAGACGCGTGTCGAGTTTGAGGACGAGGACGCACGCGACGGACTGACGGACGATCGAAATGCGCCGCGACAACAGCGGACGGACGGTGGCGCCGAGGACAGCGTCGGCCGCTGCTCCAGGTTGCTGAGAGGTTTTGGAAGTTTGGAGAAATAAAACTTTCTGTTCACTTGTTTTTGCTGTTTTGTTGTTCACTTGTTCTGCCTGATTTCAGTGTTGCTGTATTTGTCTGGGACTGACTGGTATCGGGAGCAAATTGCTTGTTATGCTACCAGTTTTCCGTTTTGTGGAATGTTTATCAGATTGACTGGTTTTCTGAAAATTTTCGTCCTGTTCAAAAGATCGATACGTTCTTTGCGGATTTAGATGTAATCTACACTATTCCATTCGTGTTCTCTGTTTAACATTACACAGTCACACAAACAAACACACAGGCACCGCGCATGAATACTGGCTGTGTGTGTGTGTTTGCCAGTGAGTTTGTATTCTTTCTGACTGCGCGCAACAATTGCTTTTGCCTTTTTTTTAGAGAATAAACTTTGGTCGTGAAAATCGAGAACTGTTGTTTGTGCCTTACTGGGTATAACACTGGTAAGCAGACTTGTCGAAGCAGATCAATTTCGAGATATTCACAGATTCTTTGTTCAGCATCTTTTATATTCAAGTGGAAAAACCGTGCGTCTCTCAGGTTTGCGTTCGAAGGTGCCGAGATGAACTTTGCGCGCGGCGTCGCCGTCAGCAAGCACCACTTGTCGGCACCGATGTGCAAAGCGGCCACGGACGATCTCGCGTGCGCACGCTCGCTGTCGGTTGGGGCGGCGGCACGACCGAACGACACGGGCGCCCTCATGCGAACGCCGAGTGAATACGGTTGGTGGTGGTGGTGTTGTGGGTGTTGCTTTGGTAGGACACGCACTGTAAGTGGCAGGCAAGTGCACGACGGAAAGCAAGCTTCCGAATTCAGCAAACACTGGGTGTACGAGTACACACAGTCGAAAAAGTTTTCAGGGGGAGTTGGTCTTATTGTTGTGTAGGAGAACGTACATTTGTTGCTAGCATGATATTGACAGCATGAATATGAATCAGAATGTGATTGTGAGCGGTGCGAACTTGAGAACACAGTTCAAGCAGAAGGAAAGTGAGGAAAACAATTTCAAGCGGAAGGAAATTGGTGTGCATCAATTTGGGTCTGTTTTCGTGTGTCTCAACAGTTGTTTTTTCACCGTTTGAATGAAAGCTGTGAAAGAAGCATTGAATTTAGCTTGTGTGGTGAGAAGTTTTTGGCTTGTAAACAGTATTGCATGGTTTACTGCCAGAATGGCTGATTGGTAAGTGAATTGTGTTTTTTGTGGTCATTTTACGGTATTGTTTTGTCTGTTCCTCAGATTACAGTGCACAGGCGCCAGTGTGGAAAATTACTGAGCCCTAAGGGCAATAAAAATGATGCAGTATGCATTGTTTTGCAATTTTGGCTGCAGAAGAAAAAAGATTCTTGCTTGTTTGTCAGATTTTTGGCTGTAATAATCACAGTCTTTTTTATTGTTTTACGGTTATTGTCCTTTTGTCTGCGAAAAGTTGGAACTGCAGGAGGTACCTTGAACATTTTTTTCTCCCAACGGACGGACGCACGCTGTGAAAATAGCAGAAGTGTGCCATTTTTGTGATGTCTTTTTAGTCTTTCAGTTTTTTTTTGGGCTGGCGCCGGTGTAATTTATTTGTGCCGTAATCGGATCAAGTTGATGTTGAGTTGATGTTTCTATTTCAGATTTTGCTTGCAACAAAAAAAACCGACAGAAACACTGCTTTAGAGCACCTGAATGCGTGCATAAAAGTAAAACCAAACGATCAGACGATTGGTTGATTTTGAACTGCTGTGCAGCCAATCAACGTGCCGCTGGCATCGAGCTTTTTTCATTTGTATTTGACTGCAATCAATGAAAGGCACTGATCATAAACGTTCTGATTTGACAGGTCATTTTGTCGGTTTCTTCTTGCCAAACGAAAAATAGCAGTTGGGTTCGGGCTCGATATTTCGATGTTCACTAAAACGAATCAATGAACGTGTAGCCCCAACCCGTGGTTCAGGTGACTGAAGTTGCAATCCACGCACAGTATGAAGTCCTCATTTTCTAAAAAGCTGAATGACAAAGAAGTGTTGCTTGAGTGCTGGTTCAGTGATTGTTAATGGAGTTTCAAAAAAACGACGTGATCATTATGTCAACATTTTTTCCTTTTTACGTCTCTTTTTATGAGTAACTTTTTTAGTGGCACTCAACATGTGTCATGAGAGAGTGTACAAATAAATGATAAGAAAACTGTAAACGCACCAATGAGATAAAAGAGCTGAAAATTTTTTCCCAGGACTGTAACTTCACCCCTCGGTGTGTGAAGATGATACTTGGTTTCTTTCAAGTGTGATGTTTTCAGCCAAACCATGCCAAAAATGCAGCTCTCTTTGGTTTTGTTGTTTGTCTTTTTTGCGTTTGTCTAATTGGCGGCTTTGCTAAAGCACAAACAAAATGTGCGAGATTTTTAAGTGGGACTGAACAAGAACAAAAACCTGATTTTCGTTCATTTCGAAAGCCTTTTTTATAGTTGTTGGTTGTTTGTTTGTGATTACGTCATGGAGCTAGCGGCTATTGGGTTTGTTTGTTTTGTTTGGTGACACGGCTTTTCATTGATAACGGCACGCGTGTGTGCTTTTCTGGTTGAGCTTTTGCCTAAAATCTCGTTTTCATCACAAAAACTGAACAGTTTTTTTGTTTGACCAAGCCGAGTTGCGAGAGATTTTTTGATCAAGATTATGTGGTATCTTGGAAGTCGTCTGAGGTCATGGCGTGACAAAGAATTTTTTCTTGGGCTTGAGAGTCTTTCTTTGTGGTTCAAGTCGGGACACAACACAACAACCGCCACCACCACCACAATGGTCATTGTTCGCAATTTATTACGCCATTTTTTCTTTTTTTGGTTCAACAATGTGGTGATTATGTATCGGTTTTCTTCACTGTTCGGTCCGTTGCACCTGCGATTTTTGTCTCGTATTTTCGTTGTGTATTTTGTGTTCCATTCCATGAGTTTCTTTTTATGAGGGCAGGTTCTTGCGGGGTCACTGCACTGTGTGTTCGTTCGAAAATTTTCCCTGGCAGTATAATCTTGAGCTAGTCATAGTTTTTTTTCATTATTTTACGACTGAAAGTGTGCCAATGCTGATTTTGGGCTTGTGTGTCAACGATTTCTGAGCCGGAAGCGTTTTGCGAACGTGCGTCCGAGTTTTTTATATGATTCGCGAAAGTTTTTCTGTTATCACCGGGGTTATAAACACGGGCAGAGCCGGGAGACTTTTTGGACTCGGACATCGAGGAAGTGTGATGCAATGGTTTTATACAACGGCAACGTGTGTGTGTGTTGTAGCAATTTGTGCTGAAAACTGGGCCGCTCAGGAAAAATGTGATAACGGGTGAGGATTCTTCGGGTCAAGAAGGTTTTTTGATCACTCAGCAGAACAGGATGTGGGTGTTATATTTTTCGTCCGACTAACAACAAGAAGCCATGTGCATTTTTTATGATGGTTGAATCATGAATAATTTTTAGAAGGTGCCCCAGTTTGTTGGTGTCAACGACTTGACTTTCTTGCCCCCCCACCCCCACCATTTTGGGCGTGGTGACATCTCATCACATGCGTTCACTTGACATCTTTCACACACTGTTGGTCCGGTTTTACAACAAGAATTCGCATTTTCGATTTTTTGAATCTTGATCCAACACATTTTTCGTGTCAAGTGGATTTTTTACGATCAACTGAGGTCGTATCATTTTTGGGCGATATTTTTTTCGGGCATGATACCGAATTCGTGATAACTTGTTGCACGTGGTTGTGATTATGTCGGGTGTGGTGGTGTGGGAATATGAGAACAAAATGCGAAATTGCAGCTTGAAAGAAAAGCCTGACAGTTTCAGGAACCAATGAAAAAACCAAGGGGAATGAAAAGTCAAAATAGTGGAATGTGAATGGTTGATCGGTTTCCTTTGATACTCATCCTTTTGTGCGATTTTTAGCTGATTGGCGGATTTCGGGACGTTGATAAGCTTTGTTCCACATGATGTAGCCAATCATCATGATAGATTCACCTTTTAATGTGAAAATCAGTTCTCTTTTTTCAGGCCTGTCAATCAGTCCAACGCCGTCGTCTGTGTTCGACGCGGAGGAAGATCAAAACTCGAAGGACAGCGGCATTTCGGATGTCGGCCCGTCAAAAAAGGTCGGTTGAAAAGTGTTGCTCATGTAATGGAAGGAAAGTCAGAAAGTGTGGAATATTTTTGCTTCCGTTTTGTTGGGGTTCGCAGTCTCTGTATAGTGTCGAATTCCAGTTCAATTCAATTTTACAACCGTTCACATTTCTTGAAACAATAACGTAAACTGCGCAGCGCGCACACAATGTTCCTTTTGTTTTGATTTATCCGCTTATTGAACAGCTTTCGTTGACGATTCGAACGTTGCATCGAGATCGCGTTGAGACCGAATACGGTAGATACCGTACCCGTTGATCGTGACCAGCATTCACATTCGACCAACCACCATTTCAGCCGCCGCAGCTGTCGCCAACGTCATTTGCTGCTCCGTTGCTTCAAGCGGCAGCATCGAGCGCTCCCAACAACGACGAAAACAACGAACGACTACTGGAGTCACTCCTGCACCACCAGTGGCCGGAGGACCTCGGCTTCTGCGACGGAGAGAACGGCAATGTTGACGCTGAACTGGACATGGACGTCGACTCGCAGTTGCACTCCACTCAGGTTGAGAGTGCTGGTTTTTCTTTTCCATGAGGGACACTTGGAAACATTTGGAAGATTTGCAGCATTGGAACAAAGAAGCAGATAAAGTAATTTTGTGTTAGTTTTGAGAACTTCATGACGCCTGACCAATTGCGGACATTCATAGGTCAACTAGACTTGAGATCACAGAGCAATCTAACTGTTCAAGACAAATTTTTCTAAGCTCGCAAAATCTCAGGTTTATATGTAATCTGAATTCGCTGTTCCAATGTTCGAATATGTATCTGAATTCGTTTTATCGTGCACTTCAGAAAAGTCCACAACTATTGCAAAGTAGAACAGTCCAATCGAGATTGAGCACGTGGCTTGAGCAACGTCAAATAACTTCCCATCCAGCTTCTAGAGTAAAATCACTGCTTCAAAATGACTCGTTGCCCCAGGCGTCCGTGTCAACAGCGTCACTCGAGCTACTGCAGCACGGCCAACTACTACACCACGAACACGGCAGACGAGATGCGACAGAAGCGAGTGCCGGCTCGCCGGACCGTCTAACGATCAACTTCGCCACCTCGACCAATAACGACGACGACACGACGCCACGTCGGCGACCGCTGGCCGATCTCGCGCCGAACACCACACAGAATCACGATCGATCGGCGGCCGTCCTTGCAACGTCGACAGCCGCCAGATTAAACGCGCTCATACCTCCGACTCGTAAGTGGAGCGCGCCGCCATGTGGCGACTATTCGAGCAAGCCGATCAGCCGCAAACGAAGCAGCCAACTGCGATCGCCCGATACGCCCAGTGCACTGCGCGAGCACACGGCGACAACCGGCGGTCGTGCTGGCGGCGGCACGACGCTGATGGCCGCGACGACAAACGTGAAACGACGCAAGAACACGGTCGCCGACTGTCGCGCCCCGACGGAGTCGACCGGGGCGATGACGCCGCTGCCGGCGCCGTTCGCCGCCGACCACCAGCCGAAGACGCTGCTGAAACCGACCGAGTTCCACCGGTGTTTCTCGGAGGCGGACGTAACGCGCGCGCAGCAGCATTTTGACAAGACCGGCATGATCGGCGACTACACCAGGGTAAGTGGGAGGGGCGGCTTTTGTCGTTGGTGCTCGTTTCGGTTGCTTTTTCTCCAGCGTTCGGGTTTTTTATGTTTGTATCTCCCAATTCAGTAGTAATAGTCCACCACAATCCACAATTGTTTTGTCCACCAATGCCAGATTACTACAGACCAACCGACCTTTTTTTGTTGTAATATAGTTGCACGATGAAACACTTGTGCAGTATAAGTGGTCAGTCTTGTATCGCGGGAGGCCGAGCTGTGGAAGATGCTTTTTTAAGGTGTATGTCTTTCTTTTCCGTGTCATTTGCAATGTTTGCACTTGGATTGTCTTTGCAGGAGCACATGCTGCAGTTAGTGTCGAAGCCGAAGGTTGCCGACCAGAAGTGCATCAGTGCTGAAACGGTGTGTGCCTGTTTTATGGTCGCGTTTGGTTTTTTTGAAAATATTCAGTGGTATCGGTTTGGCTGGCAAAGTGGCCGGTCAAACCTGGTGTGCTGAACGAATCGTCACATCAAGGTTTCATTTTTTAATCCTTTTTATTTTGCTCAACAGCGTCTGAATGTTGTCGAAATCGACAGATCACATGTTGTCAAATAATACTAATCAAAGAATGGCTTTGAACCGGTCACATCATGTGACTTTCTCGTTGCATGTGGAAACGTTTCGACATGACGGTGACACTGGCAGTGCATGCGACGGGGCACTTCGTAAGACGGCGACACTCGTCAACAATACTATTGTTCCGCTAAACAGTTTCAATAACCATTCAACACCCTAAACTACTCATCCAGCGACACCGTCATCTAGGGGGGGGGGGCTATCTATCTATCTGGAAAATTTGCTCCAGCTATCTATATCGGCCCCCCCCCAACCCCTCGGCTCTGGACCGTCGCCACCGCTCTAATCCGGTGTCCATTGCCATTGCAGCTCGTGAAAGTGCTACGCGACGAGCATCCGACGGTCAGCCGCGAGCGACTGATCCTGATCGACTGCCGCTATCCGTACGAGTTCGACGGCGGCCATGTGCGCGGCGCACTGAACTGCTACGAGCAAGCGGCCGTCATCGAGCGACAGATCGATCGATTGACGGAACGCGAGAAAGCCGCCGGCGACCAACGCAAAATACTCGTCTTCTATTGCGAGTACTCGCAGGAGCGCGGACCGAAAATGTACGCCCCCGGCGCTGTTTGCGGTTGTTGTTCGGATGTTTAGGCGATGTTTTTAGCCAGGGCTAACCGAGAGAAGCGTACTGGACGCCATTGAGTAGGGCGCCCATCGAGTTTTCGTCTGTCATTAAGTGCCTATACACCGCTCGGCGGGGCTCGATCCCCCGAGCGCGCAGACTGCAGTCTAACGCACTACCACCAGACCACGAGGGTTCTCTTTGTTGCTGATTTGGAATTCTTTAACTTGTGTTTCGCACCACACGACATCGTCACCGTTGAGGACTCCAGCGTTTAGGGGTTCGAGCGCCGCTGAGGGGTGTATGTATAGGCTGGGCGCCCAACTTGACGGCGTTCTCTGTACGCACTTCTGGGCTAGATTAAAGACATCGCCTAAATTCACTGATCGTTCGAATAATGTGGCATTGTTGCTCATGGGTAGCGCAAAAAGTGGTGTAAAAACGATTTTTTTTCAACAGAAAACCGTCATTTCAGGTCCCGCGCCTTGCGCAAACGAGACAGAGCGGTTAATCGGCAACGGTACCCGACGTTGTTCTACCCGGAGATCTACTTGCTGGAGGGCGGATACAAAAACTTTTATTACAAGTTTTCGGTTGGTGTTCTGCTACCCGGGTTTTTTGGAGTTTTTGTTCCGAAGAAATTCGAACAAACTGCAAGTTGTGTGGGTGATGAGTTGTTCAGTTGGAGGAGCATCACTGATTCAGACAAAAATCACACAAAATTCTAGCCGTTTGGAAAATGTGCACAGCTGTGAAGTTGTGTAAAAAAATACTTTGTCAGCTTCCACTTTATGGGCAGGTGGTACAGTCCATGTTGTCATAGACTATTATCTTTTCTTTAAGACCTGCGACTCAATGCGGTTGTGGACGTGAAAGGAAACTAGTTTCAATCTTTATGTGGTAATGCAGAATAGCTTGGTGACCCGACCTCATTTAAGGGACTCGGATGCCTTTGCCAATTTTGAATTCCCGCGTCGTGCATGAGACTGCTTACCGATCTATGCGCGCATTGCGATGCGGGAGCAAAATGAAAGACATTCCTTGCCACTGGCGGTGACTTCAAACAGACAACACGACCGATTGCGCCACCACCACCACCAACAACAACGAACGTACACGAGCGCTGTTCATTGCAGGAGCTGTGCGAGCCGCGCGCGTACGTGCCGATGCTGGACAAGGAGAACGCCGATCAGTGTCGCAAGTTTCGCGCAAAGTTTCGCTCGTGGACGGACGGCGTTGCGGCGACGACGACGGCGAAATTGATGGCGCTGAACGACGGCGGCTCCGAGTGGGGCACGACGGCGGCGATCGACGCTGAGCAATGCGGCGGCGGTGTCGCGTCGTCCAATCAGCGTATGACACGCACGCTGTCGCTCGTCGCAAACGCCGGCAAACTGACGCGCCACCGGACGTTCCGCCAACGACAGCAGCTGTTCAAGACGTGACTCGATCGAATTCTGATTGGACAGCGAATGCCACCACAAAACAACACGCGTGCACGCAAAACACGAGTGTGTGTGTGGTTCTGAGATAGTTATTTATTTCACCGTTCGACTGGTCTCCTTTTGTATAAACCCAAGCAGAGAAGCAAACGGACTCGCGTTTTGATTGATTTGCTAACAAAACAACTCCATTAACTCCCTCCAAAAAGAGTTTCTATCACCCTATTTACCACGGTGATTGCATGAAAAATCAACGTTTTTTTCGATTTTAGCATGATTTTATTCTTGGTTTTTTTTCGGATTATTTTCTTGTTTTCGTTTTTTCTTTGCTGGCGGTTTTGTGATCGTGTCGCGTCCGGAGTCCATATTGGATTCAGGAGAAAGAGGGCGCGTGTGTGATTTGAACGACTGTAATTTTTTTCTGGATTTCAATGAACATTTTTTTGATGATATTTGTAAATATTCTCCTCGCCCGTTTGACAGAACCTGTCAGTCAGAAGAGAGAGGACTTGATTGAAGCAGCAATTGATTTTCGTGTTCCTGTTTCACCTGCGCTCTCTTGACACTATTTTTTTCATGACTGCAATAAAGATGATTTTGTTGAAAAGAAGAAGTTTTTAGTTTTTGCGATAATCTTCGCACGACGGTCAGACAGTTTGCGCCAACACCCGAATAAGAAAACGATCTCATTCTGATTCTGACTGGTTCTGATAAACAAGCCATAATTAATTGATAGTTCGTTTTATGTCGACGCCTTTCTCTGCACTTGTGTTTATGTCTGTACGTTTTCCCTTATTTATTATTTTGGGCTGTTCTTCAAAATTTCGTCTGAAAATGTCCTGATTTTTTGTTCGTTTTCACCCATCATTCATTTTTCTCATGTGCCGTTTTACCCTGAACTGCTTTCTTTCAATCTCATTTTGTTCTGTAGTACTACGCAGGGTGCATTTTTTCTAGGACCCTTTGTCTTTTTTCGCTTTTATGCTACAGTAAATTCTGTATTCTAAAATTTTGAGTCACATAAAAAACGAGAGATTTGAAATTTCATTTGAGTTTCATTAAACTTCCCGAATTTTTGTGAATTCCCGCAAAATGTGATACCTGAATATTTTCGGGTGGGAATAACAAACTTTGTTTTTTTACTGTAATGCTATTTCCAAGTTCTTTCAGCTAGAGCATTTTTTCGTTTGTGCTGTTCTTGCAATGCTTCGTTTTCTGTGCCGAGAAGTCAGAAATTGTGTATATGTGTATGTTTGTCAAATTTGCAGAAATATTGGATTATCTTGATTGATTGAACGAAAAGCGCTGCAATCTTTGTAGAATTGAACTGATACGGTGACGCTGGTTTGTCAGGTCCATCCGATTTCCATGCCTAAAGTGCAGTAGTATTCTGTAGCAAGTTGTTGTGCTGGTAAGCACACTTTGACTTTACTGAAATCCACCTTCTGTTGCATGACTAGTACTTCCAATTCTCAGTTCATAAACCATTAAACCAAACATTCGTTCGTTTCTCCAGCTTTTTTTTGCTTCAGCTCGCCGTTTTTAGTCTAGTTTCAAATCACTTCACCTGTTCTTTCAGTATTTCTTCTCAAAACCAACTAGTATGCCATTTGAATGCATTTACGCCCCCCTTCCTCATTCGGTATTATTTATACTAATTGATTTTTTTCATTCGAAAGAGTTCTTTCTGGTCGCAAGCAGCGGAGATTTGTGGCGGGTTTTCGCGGAGTTTTGTGAACAAATGTTGTATTCATTTTTAAGCCTGAAGTTTCTTGAGTCCAAATATCTTCGTTGCTTGACGATTTCCCATCGCATTTTTCTTGATCGTAAATTAGAAAGGTGTCGAAATTTGCAGATAGAGAAAAATATCACATATTTTGTCTATTCTTCTCGCGTGTATGTCTGTGTTGGTCAGAACAGAATAAAGAGCATAGTCACGTTTCGGTAATCCTTGTTGACTGAGTTGCAAGCAATTTACAAAAAAACACACGTCTTCACTAGTACCTTGCATTAAAATGACAAGAGTATCAAAACCTTAAAAATGCTCACAAAACAGAGCGGTTACAATCAAAACCGCGATGCAGAGCTGGACGCTTTCGTCGCTTTCTTCTTCATTTTCTCCAGGCGTCGCTGCGCATCCTGCATGGGCGTTGAGGAGACCGCCAGTTTGCCTGCGCTTGTTTTGTCGCCTGCACAATGCAACGCACTGATGTTGCGGAGATAATTTTATTCCGAGAAATGACTGTTATTTCCTATATATTTGCTGTTTCTTGCTGTCAAAATCCATTTTGTGCAAATTGCGACAATTGTTAATTATGAATTAGTTGAGAGTGAATTAGTGAAAAGGCTTCATGAGCAGCACGTAGCTGACCAGCTTGATTGTATTTACTATAGATTGTACCCGTTTTTTGTGGAGCAATGACATGCGAAGCCACAGAAACTGCAAACGTCACAATTGCAAACTGCATTGCTGCGCATTTTCTTCAAACACAGCACAACTAGTCGGCTAGTTTTATAAAAAAAGCAAGAGAGACAGTCCAAAGATGGTTGAAAATACAACACACCAGTTGCTTCGTTCGAGGCTTGCTTGCCAGAATGCACCGCCGTTTTCGGCAGGTTGATTGGCACACCAGTGCTACTGGACGGTGACGGTTTGTTGGAGATTTTCGCTAGTCCTGCATCAGATCAATCTAGGCTGCATACACCAAGAAACGTCACTTTTTTTGCATGTTTTGTTGAGCAACCTTCGCCATTTATGTGTTTTCCCGCTGATCAGTTTTGAATCTGAACGAGCCCGAAAATTGGATATGAGCTGTGTATGGTGCGACGGTACATTGGTGGGAAGCGAGATGACGCTGGGCCTCTGTCGGAAACCGAGCACATGGCATCCCGACGGGTGTGCTGCCGTGCAGCGTGCCATTTGCCGCGGAGCTACCAGGAAAAGCAGCCAAATGCCTGTCAAGCAGCTGTCGGATTCCAATATAAGGGACAGGTTCAAGTATGAACACAAAAAAATTCGTGCGTTCGCTCTGCGACGAAAGGATGCGCCAATTTGGCTTTACAAGCGCGTGTTTCAAGTGAGCTTTTCGTGCCACCAAGCAATGCACGCACCAGACTGCTGTAATGCGAGTTTGCCCAAGCCCGCCAGTCCGCCGCTGGTTGACGTCGGCGACACGGTGGACGTGACGACATCCGACGCCGCTTTGGCGCTGCTCACTGCCGCTGGTGACTGCGGCGACTTGCGAATGCCAGCTGAAAAATGCTCGTGCGAGTGAGGCGGTGTTGTTTGTGCTGCACGTTTCTCGGCTCACGGACCGTTTCGGTGTAAAATGGCAACAAAAACTTTTCAACGCGGTCAGTTCAAATGAAGCTAAATTGTTGGTGGAACACCGAGAAATGTCACTTGCAGCCGGTGGAGCTGGTTGAAAAAAAAGTTAGACGCTAAAATTTGGGCGGTACGAACACAACAGCAACACCACTTGGTATAGGCCCATTCATGCAAGCGCGCGCTGAAGCGCGCTGACGCGCGCTGACCAGCTTCATCATGAATGAAGAAATGAAGCTGCGTCAGCCGCTGCGGCTTTTTAGGTTTTTTGCCCATTCACGAACGCGCGCGCTGAAGCGCGCTGAAGCGCGCTGACGCGCTTCATCATGAATGATGAAGCGGCCTGAAGTGAAGCTGCGTCAGCCGCTGCGGCTTTTTAGGTTTTTTGTCCATTCACGAACGCGCGCGCTGAAGCGCGCTGACCAGCTTCATCATGAATGAAGAAATGAAGCTGCGTCAGCCGCTGCGGCTTTTGATGTCCGGACCCCAAATGCCGCAGCGGCTTGTCTGAAAAATGAAACGTATTTGCATAATTTCTGCGCTTTCAATTGTGATAGATGCAGACCAAAAAGGGAATGAATTTAATTGTGGTAAAATTAAATTAATTGAGGAATACAGTAAGTTTTATTGTGCTGCGTTTGTGAAAGAAACCAACAGATAAAAACGATAAAAACAACTGGGCTAAGACGGGTTTCGAACTTTGGCCTCTGTGCTCACAGGCACAACATGTTACCACTGCACTATAGTAGTTGACGGGTGGGAACCTCTCTAGGTGTTTGTTCATTAAATGTCGTTCAGTTTTATCGTTTTGTGCTGTTGTCTGTGTTGTCTCCGTACGTGCTGTTTAGTACACACTATATACCGCTTCGATTCGTTGTTTTCGCCGTTTCAGTGAATGTTTTGATCTTTTGATTTGTGCAACATTCACTAATCATGTGCTGTCGTTGAGGAAACTTTTTTTGTGATGCTCTACACCGTGGCAAGGCTAAAAAAGGAAAAAGGTTTCACGCCAAACCGCAGTTGAAGAAAACAATTACTTCACATCACGGTGTGGGGTACCGATGTGCGCAGCCCTCAAAACCGGTGTGCAGGCCGCAAGTATTTTATGCGGCGGCACTGTTTCGACACGGGTTGAGGGCTGTGCACCACTTTGAGGGCTGTGCACCACTTTGAGGGCTGTGCACCACTTTGAGGGCTGTGCACCACTTTGAGGGCTGTGCACCACTTTGAGGGCTGTGCACCACTTTGAGGACTGTGCACCACTTTGAGGGCTGTGCACCACTTTGAGGGCTGTGCACCACTTTGAGGGCTGTGCACCACTTTGAGGGCTGTGCACCACTTTGAGGGCTGTGCACCACTTTGAGGACTGTGCACCACTTTGAGGGCTGTGCACCACTTTGAGGGCTGTGCACCACTTTGAGGGCTGTGCACCACTTTGAGGGCTGTGCACCACTTTGAGGGCTGTGCACCACTTTGAGGGCTGTGCACCACTTTGAGGGCTGTGCACCACTTTGAGGGCTGTGCACCACTTTGAGGGCTGTGCACCACTTTGAGGGCTGTGCACCACTTTGAGGGCTGTGCACCACTTTGAGGGCTGTGCACCACTTTGAGGGCTGTGCACCACTTTGAGGGCTGTGCACCACTTTGAGGGCTGTGCACCACTTTGAGGGCTGTGCACCATTTGCAAGCAACGTGAAAGCAAATTGCATCCTAGAATGTTCAGTTAAAATGCAGAAATCGTACAAAATTGTTCATAAAAAACTGTATTTTGCGGTGTAGCTTTCAAAGTTTTTCTTCACTTCGAAAGTCCATTTCACAATTTTTCAATAAATATGCGCCTAAGATCAGAAAACTTTTGGTGTGAAACAATAAAAAACAGTACAAAAAAGCAAAAAAAAAAACATAAATTTCTTGCACTATTTTTATGCTTTGTTGAGTATTCGTATTCTCACTGTCACACTTATTTTGAGACTAATTACGCTATACAATACTGTTCAGAATCTGTCAGAAAAGTACTAAATGATTTAACAAAAAAGTCTTGCAACATTTGTGAAAGATTGTCACTGACAGCAACAATCAGCGATTTTGCACACACAAATTTGATGTCCGGACATCAAATGCCGCAGCGGCTGACGCAGCTTCATTTCATCATTCATGATAGCGCACTTCAGCGCGCGTCAGCGCGCTTCAGCGCGCGCGTTCATGAATGGGCAAAAAACCTAAAAAGCCGCAGCGGCTGACGCAGCTTCATTTCTTCATTCACGATGAAGCTGGTCAGCGCGCTTCAGCGCGCGCGTCCGTGAATGCGCATGTGCTCCAAAACTGAAGCGCGCTGACGCACGCTGAAGCGCGCTGTTTTTTTTGCTTCGTGAATGTGTAGCAAAGTGAAGCGCGTCAGCGCGCTTCAGCGCGCTTCAACCTCCATGAATGGCGCTTATCGCGAGCAATTATGCCACTAACAAACAATCCAATCTTGTGCAAGCTGATCGGCTACTTGACGCGGGGGTGCTGAAAAATGAACATCTAAAAGTGCAGTTCGTCGCGAACGCACGTTTGTGTTTCGCCATAAACTCGGCGGCGATGGACGCGACCTTCGGTGCGGTCAGACTTTTCGAGCGGTCTTCGGTGGGCTGCAGACGGAAAAATATTTTGTAATAATGACCGCAGTCCGCAAATCAGAACCATTCTGGAATTTCAGAAGAAAATAAAATTCTAAAATTCTAAAATATAAAGAGCCATTCTGAAATAAAACGAAACATCTATTTTTCTTGCAAGTTCAACAAAGTAACAAATGAAAAACGCTGTTTTCGTGTACCTTTGCGCTTTTCGACTCGCCCGCGACGGTCGCGGCGACTTGCGTCGGTGGATGCGCGACGGACGTGGGTGTGCTCGACTTGGTGGCCGACTTGCGCGCCTGTATGAAGCACTTTCTTTTCCATAAATTCAAGTTTGAAAGTCTACAGAAAATCGATTTTCGAAATTCAGAGAAAAAAACCCAAATAATCCCAGCTGTCTGTTTTCAAATGCACAATTCAGATTTTTCAAAAAAAAAACTTCACGAAAATCAGTTTTTTTTCGCCGCCGACCTGCGTGCAGTACATGCAGGTGAAGATGAATCGCGGGTCGTTCTTCTGTTCCGATAAGATTGGTGGATCGTGACATTTCTGAAAATTTCAAGAAACCAAAATAAAGGAAGTTTTCGCGGAAAATACGAAAAAAAGGAGTTTATCTTTATATAAGGCAAATAAATTAAACTTTATGCAAGGCAATCAGTGCTGCCACACCAGCGTCTTAGCACCAGTATTGCAGACTAACCAGCTTGCCAGATTAGAATCGCAGAATGGACAAATTGCATATGTTATGCAGGACTGTGAACATAGAAAATTATAATACGTGCTTTTGCTCCACAAGAACTCTTTTGCACACACCTGATGAATCAAACGAAAACACTCGCTGCACTGCATCAACGTGTTTGCTCTCTCGACTGACAATATTCTGTGAAAAAAATGAAGCTTTTTTCCGTTGAAGTCTTTGACAACACAATTCACAAGAATCTTCGCAGAACTCATCTCACGCGACAATAACGACGCAAAGATTATCTGGACGTCTATTCGACTGTACCACCAGCACTCTTGGTTTTGGTCAAGCACTATGTTCCAGTGGAATGTGTCGTTTGAAATTGCATGACAAAAAAACAAGCCCAGCCATAACCAGCTTAGGCAAAACCGAAAGGGAAAAGCATCATGAAAACAACAACCAACAACAGCGAACACACTTGCACACGTAACAAGACGCGCGGCTGGCCGATGCAACGACGCCGCCTTGCTGCGTGTCAGCCGTAGTCTGCTGAATGTCAGCAACACCAGCAGCAGCAGTGCGCTCGTCAGCAGTATCGGCGGGTACGAGCGCGATGCGCACGGGTGACGCGTGCTCGGTGATGTCACGGTGGCGTCGTTGGCAGGCGGTGCACACGAAACCGTACTCGTCGCTGATTGGCGGCTGCTGGCATTTCTGAGAGCAATGGAAAGAAGAGTCTTTCTAAGTCAGCAAAAATTCATCGATTCTGTAAAAAAAACAAAGAGTTGATCTGGCTGAATTGTTCATTTAATGTACAACGATTTCTTGCAGATCTCAGTGAATTCTCCAACTGGCGTCTTTGTTTCAATTTTTGTTCGCTTTCAATGAGTGACGTACATTTTTTAAACCTTCAGCTCTCCCTTCAGTTCCTGAAGCACGAAGGTGTTTTGACGGCAGAGCGTCCTAGTAAGCTACTGCTTTCATGACACGAGTTTGCGGATAAAAGACCGCTCCCATCAGAAAATTACAGATTTGCACGTTTTTAGCGACGAAAGACCGCAGCTCTCACTGACCTCAAAAGAACGAACGAAGTTCAATTCAACTGACTTGATGATAGCTCGCCGAGCAATTCGTGCAACTGAATATCAGATTATCTGTGTCGTCAGTGGATGACGATCTGAAACAAAAACAAAATAATTTACAAATCAATTTTTTAATAAACACCACCGACAAAATGCCTGTCTGACAAGTGTGTACACTTTTATTCAACTGATATCCATCTTGTTTTTTGTGATACAATCTTTGCGGTTGCGCACCGTCACAAACACACCAGCGCAGTCGCACAATCGCACAGTGTGTTTGCCAGTGTGTTTGTGACTGCGTGTGTGTACGAATCAAGTAAAATCACGTGCGAACGACCGCACGGACACAAAGCCCGCCAACTGAACCCGCACCTGCACTGCGCGCACAGAACGCCCGCAACGGTCTGTTGAAGACGGGCTCGTTTCGCGGCCGCACTGTCCATCTTCGACGACGGCGACGCCGCCAGACTCGCGGTCTCCGCCGCTAAAACGGCCAAAATCGGTCGCGGGCTGCTCGCGGGCGACGGGCGTCGCGGGCTGGAGCCGGCACTGACCGTCATCGTCGTCAGCGTCGTCGGTCGATTCTTCACCGGTGCCAACAGCTTCTCCTTCTGATGTTTCGCGCGACTGAACGGGTCATCCGAGTCGGTTTTATTGGCCGCACTGCCGCCACCACCAGTAGCAATTGTGCTATCGGTGCTACTGGCACTTGTGCTGGCGGTGCCGCTGCCGTGCCAGCCCGGTATGCACGTCCAGCCGTTCTCGCGGTACACGTTGTACACCTGCGTACGTGAGTGAATGTTTTTTTTCGAACAATTTTTTCCTACTGCGTAGTGATCTCCAAGGACAGAGTGGAATTTTAGTCTTTTTTTGGAATCTTACAATACACGACTTCAATAAAGTAATCTCCAACGACGGGCGAAAACTTTCCGTCGCCTCCGACCACCACCATGCCTCTTCATAGATGCGCACAATCTCATCGGTTGCCTCCGGCCGATCGCTCTGCACCAGTCGAATCAACTTATCGTAAAATGCTTCGTCGAACTGATCTTCTGGTCTGGCGTTGGTTTTCGCGGACATTATTCCGGACAAACTGAAAAACAAAACTTTAGTCCCGAACGATTCGGAAAAGGTTTTAGCCAACAGTTGCTAAAATTGAATGCAACGTTTGATAAAAAGACGTGACGATGAATCTGCTGAGATACGTGCGACAATTGTAATTACACGCAGGATGCTCAAATGCTGACTGACATGTGGTTCAGTACTACCACAGGCATCGATTTCCATACCGTCAATCGTTTGTTTTGGGTGATTCAAATCACATAAAAAGTATTTTTTTCATTTTTTCAGTGTAAACTGCAGAATTCAAATACAAAAAAAATCAAAGTCAGCCCGGCAACTTTTGATTGTTTCTCTTCTCTCTTAATATTTCACAGTGCAGCATTATACACAATCAATTTTCTAATCCATATACATTAGTATCCATATCACATCACAAACTATCTCAAATATTCAGCAGAAAGTCTTTCTTTCATGAGAAACATTTCAAGCCTTTTTTAAACTTTTATGTTGACAATAAAAATCACCAACAAACGCTATCACACTTATAAAATGCAAAAATCTGATTTTACAATTAAAAATTTTAGTTGTACAATACCACAATATAAAAACACGGGAATGTTCAAATGACTTAAACAAAATATCGACCGAGTTCATTTCTGTCATAGAAATGTATACAGTTTTCCGCAACAATGACAACATTCTCTGTATCTCATCTCAATATCACAGGGTACATGTTACACACACAGTAACTACAAGTACATAAAAAATCGAACTCATATTAACAGAGTAAAGAGGAAAAACTTGAGTTGATTTAAAATAACAATACAGGATCCGGAGGACAGGTTTGTGAGAGAAAACAAACGCTAGAGTGTTCGTATTTCGTGTTAAAGACCTGTACAGTCGTGAAAACAAACAAATGCGAAAAAGGCCTGCTTGGCTAAGCAAAAGCGTAACAGCGAAATGACTGAACAATTTTTTTCAAATCCTAGAGTCAAAACACAACAGCAATCTTACAGAAAAAAACTGACAGACCACAGATCCGGCCAATCAGCTCGGTGCAGTTTAAAAAGACGCACGTAGCATATGAACATGAACACAGCCGTTTCTCAACCTCGAATCGACCAATGAACATCATTCATTCGAATCAACCCGAATCGGGTTATCGTAGAAAGTGCCCGAGACAACAGCGGACATCTGCAGGCCTTCACGACCGACAACTTGCTGTTGATCTTGACTTTCAGTCGAATTCTCCAATGAATCCGCAGAGGCGGATGTGATTTCGACGGTTGTGTTGATTGACTGAGTTGATTGTGTGTTGCTGCTTGCGCGGTTGTTCTCCGTACCGGCGCCGCTGTGGTTTGGCACCGTTTCTTGACCAGTATTCGCGTTTTCACGTGTTTCATTTTCTGTCGACATTTCGCCTGCGACAAAAAGCGGAAGCAGCATTTACCGAGCGCATAATACAACTAAAATAGCACAATGGTGATGCATGAGTGTTTCGAAATTACGTGCAAACACTGAACGTGCAGATTTTCTCATCAGTGCACGCTCTACAGAACGGTTTTCTCGTCCGACTGAGCCATACAGTCGTGGATTGGGATCTTTATACGGAAAAATTATTTCTTAGCTTTCGTTCAGCTTTTGCTGGCAATGAAGTCGTTGCACAGATTCCGTGGAGACTTCGAATTAAAAAAAAACACCTCTTCACCTCTCGAACCAGCATTATTCGGTGTTGCGGTCGCAAAACGGTCATACGGGCTGTAAGGCGGCGGCGCGTTTGGCGGCCGCACCAGACCCGCGTTCTGCAGCCAATACTCCACCGAGACCCGTTGCTCCTCGAATGCATCCCGCAATAACAGTGCGTCCCGAAGTTCTCGTTTAGCCCGCGCGCGTGCTAGTGAACTGAAAATTGATTCGCATCTACGTTCTATGGGTTAAACGCAACAAAAGGGCTCAGTTGTTTCGGACCAGCTTAGCTGTCTATCTATCTGGTGTAGTACACGAAAACGGTGTGCTGTTGCTGGATCTGGAATGCAAACTGCTAAAGTTCGGAGTAAACCACAGACAGAATGCTATTTTCTATTGTGATCAGTGTTCGCACGACCACACCACATGGAAGGAAGCTCGGTTTTTTTTTTACATCAAACTGGTTTATAAGAGGACACCCTAAAAGCTGCACCAAAAAAAACCACTGCCACATACGCCTAATTAGAAACGATAAAAAATCACAAATCGCGTGCCTTGCAGCATCACGACAAGTGACCGCCGTCGCACGCAACCACAACAACGCAACTCACTTGTACAGTGAAAGCACAATGGCGACCAACGAGCTGAGCGCGGCGGCGGCGACGACGAAATACGCCCGTCCGAACATGACCGCCACTCGGCGGGCCCGCATCGGCGGCAGCGCCTGCTGCTGGAGCATGTCCACCTGGACGCTGGCGTAATAAGCGAGCACCAGCACTACGACGCACAGCAACACTGCGAATGGATTGCGATCATGGGGGCATTCATGAAGGCGTATTTTCTGACCGTGTAGCTATGTTTTAACACAGCTGCGCGTCACTAAATACTGCTTCATGAATGCGCCTTATGAGTTGCACTGTGCCGTTCGGCTTCATACGGTAGCGTTGTATATGAATGAAGTGTTGAGCTGATTTGCTCTGTCGCAATAACGCCCAGGAATTTCAGTCACAGTGGTCTATTACGGCGGTTGGCATTGGCTTCCAAATAAGACCCAAGTGAAATCATCAATAACCAATCAGCAAAATCAATTTCAAACGGACCTCCGTCAGCCTGTTTGAAACAGGCTATCATCGACTTTGAAAAACTCCCACCAAAAAAAAAACAAACGAACCTGCAGCAATACTCATGAACGTCTTTCGTCTGAGCCATTTCAGAAAGCCGCGCGGTGGCGCGAACAGCTCGAGGGTACCCGCAATGAACAACACGCCGATCGTGACACAGCACAGCCCCACCGAGACGTACAACAGATCCGCAATCGACTGGTCCACACAGTCGACGTATTCTGCAATAAGCAATAACAATTGTGTTCAAATCGGATTTTCCAAAAACAAAACTATAGGTTGCAAAAGTATAGGGTTTCCTGTCCTTTATTACCGGTCATGAGCGCAATCTCACTGGAAGACTTGGTGAACCAGAGCATGATGATCTGGTGACACCGCCCAGTTTCCAGCAACTCGGATGAACAGCTAGCTGGCGCAGACTGTTTTTAACCCAGAAAAAAAGACAGCCTCTCAACCCCACTGTGGACTGTGAGTACACGTTGCAAAGCGATAAAAAAACTCAATGGCTAAAACGTGCACGCACTTTTCTCGCGAATCCAGTAATAGCTGTGCCGCAGTCCGTCTTCCTCATCATGAACGCTCTGCACACGCGCATTGCCAAAGAACATTGGTATGCCAATGGTGTCCACTTGTCGACCGTGCTCGTGCGCTCCGTTCCCACGCTCTCTCGTTTTCCCACGGTCCGCATTGGCCGCGTAGTCGCGCAGCACATGACAGGTGCCGTTTGATAGCGTGAACCAACTGGACACCATGGCACAGTTTTAGGGTGATGGTCGAATGGAACAGGAACACTGTGGTGGGCGCACAGTTTTACTGATTGTCTGACGGTCGGTCTTGACACGATCTGCTGTAGACGTCCGACGTCGTCACGTTAATAAAGTACAACAACAACTTCGTTGTTCATTCCGATTTTCACTCATTTTCCTTTCCATTTAACGATTACGAACGTTGAGAAACAGGATCGCGACGAGACCGCCGGCAGTGGATACGGTACTTCGGAACCGAGTTTTAGAAGTCGACATAGCTCAAGGCATAGTTTACTCCTCAACTCTTAACGATGATTTGCTAATAAAAACCGAACATCAACAACTCGCCCAACAGCGCTCACTTGTTGTCGCAAAGCGTCGAAATGACGAGCACAATCGCGACGAAGTTCGCCAGTGCGGCCGTGTAACAGTGATCGGACGGTTGACGCCGCCGTTGCGGACAGCACGCGAGCGCACAACAGAAGCGACGCGTCACCACGTCACCACAACACCGGTGGCCCCCATTCGTGGCCGCCTCGCCACTCGTGTGGTCGAGCGACGGTTGAGCGAGAAAATAGTCCTCGTGAAATAACCGCATAGAGCTCGAAGAGCGCCGCGGACACGCGTGACGACGCTGATGATGATGACGACGAGCTGATGGTGGACGTGATGGAGGGGTTGATGGTGGACTGGACGGCCGGCTGATGTTGTTGTTGCTGTTGTGGTTGTGGTTGTTGTTTGTGTTGTTGTTTGCGTTGCTGTTGTTTGTGTTGTTGTTGTTGTGGTGGTGGTTGTGGTCGTTGTTAGAATTCGAGCTGCTGATGTTGCTTGTTGATGAATTTCCGTGAATCAACCCTTGCATCAGCGCCCGCGTCAGTACAGCCCGGCCAAACATTTGATTTTTTTTTAATTTTCTTCAACTATCCTGAAACTTTCGTCGTTTATTGAGTTCGGTGCGCAACCAGCTGATTTGGATGGCAGGCATTTGAGTTTAGCTTGCTGATTGGGCCGTCACAGCCTGGCCGTTACTTACACAGCCAATCAGCGCAATACAGCGCTACTGAATTCACAAATACGAAACGCTTAGAAATGGGAAGTTTGAATCACTTTAGAAATTAGGCGTGACCTCTTGAAAAACGCCCGAATTGGAACTGGATGATTATAAAAAATGCAATGATTATCTTCGTTCGTTTCAGTGCGAACGCAGAGAGAATGTCAATGGAAAACGCAACGCAAACCAAATAGAACGAAAATAACAAGTGGAGACAACAACACAGCAAAACCACCACGCGAATGGAAACAGAAAAAACAAACAGCAATGGAAGCGGCCACAGGATCTGGGTAGCAAAATTGAACTCCTTCTGATAAAACAGAATAAAAATTCTGAGCACTACGAAAAAAACTAAATTGGCAGCGCAGTGTGCGATTTTTTTCAACATTTCGTGCAAAGACAACAAAAAACTTTCAGTCGTTCATTGGAAAACAACATGTACACATGTCAAATCGGCGTGCTCAAATGCATAAAATGTCGTTTTCATGCAATTTTGAAAATTTTTCAACACACAAAAACGTCGAGCACATCACACAGATTGCTGAAAATTGTGTTTTGCACAAAACAGCTATACGAACAGTTAGCAAAATCGAAAAAATGTGCACGGGCAACAAAACACGACACAGCAGTGTTGATTTCGTTTAAAAAAACGGAGTTTTGCTGAAAACCGTGCAAGCCCAGCAAACTTGCTCTCACAGGTTTCAATGAGACTGCAGTTGCACGCAACTTGAGCATATGTAAGTTTTCTTGGTGTGAAAGGTAACTTGTTGTTGCGTGTGGCAATGTTGGTTGTCAGAAAAATCAAAGAATCGTGAATCAGCAGGTTTAGCCACGCAAACGAATGAATCGAAGTCAGACCTAATTTCAATAATTTATCAAATCTGAATTCAAACCGCGCCTTTCTTTTTGTTACGAAGGGCAGACAAATCTGAATCAAAGTTGATAATCTGATTGAATCAGCATTTCAAAGTTTATCGAAACGTGCCCGAAATAAACGACTGACTGACTTGACTGTAAATAGCGAAACAGTAAAGCGGTATTCATGACGCAGTATTTAGTGACACGTAACTGTGTTAAAACTGCGATCACTAAATACTGCTTCATGAATGCCCCTTTAATAGCGAATGTTTCGTAAGACCTGGATCATGTGCATAATGCATGGTCATAATATGCATGCAAAATAAGCTGTATGTCATAATGCATGACAGCAGTGTTCTGAAACACCCAAAAACAAAATTGCCAAAACGTTTTGTGTATTGCTCAGGTTTTTTTAAAATTTTATTCAGAACTCTGATATGACGCAAACTGAAACAAACTGAAAGAAGCAGAAAATAATAAAGTTATAATAAAAAAAACATACACGATACAACTTTGTACAAAACGTTTACAATCAATGTGGATTTGAAACAATGAATTAATGAGAACTGTGGATTCTAAAACACACAAAATCAACTGGCTATAAATAAACGGCAGCTTTCGGTTCCGGCTGTATGTCGAAAAAAATACCAGAATTGGAAAAGCACCCGCTTTTTGAACCGAATGGAAAAACATTGAGAAAATGCAAATACACAAGATACAACTTTTTTGAAATACAACTGGTGATAAGACGCGTTAGCCCACTGACAAAATTGAAGACGCGCTAGCCAAAGGCACACAAAAAGACATTATTACAAATCACTGTTTCGACATCATTGTCAGTAATCTTCCCGCTCGAAGTCTGAAGAACAGAGAACAGAAGCAGTAAAATCGTGTCAAAAGTAGTTAACTAGAATCCGAATCAAAGCGGCACATCGCTTTTGTGTGCCCACACCATTTCCACCAATAATCTGCTGTGCTTTCCTTATGCGTCCGCAAATTCTTGTGTCCACTCTTGTTTCTCCGCGTCCCGCCGTTCGCGAAAATACAGGTCCGCTATTTGACCGAATTTATTCGCCAACGGCTCTGCGAACTCCGGTAGAGCCCTGCTTTCGGTCATATGCGGCATGTCCAGCTGATTCCAGTTCGGCTCGCTGCTGCAATGGAAACGAGCAATTGAACTGGCAACAGAATTCGTTTGTTGTTGTTGTGTTGTTGTTCATAACTGCAGATAGGCGTATTATTGCACCAATCTGGCGTCAAAAATGCCCCAATGCACAGTTGTCGCGTGTCTCACTGGCACCACCGCAGTTAAGGATGCAGCCTGGCAAATTTGCCGGCCTCCGACCCGGGCCCGTATCGAAGTCGAGCCGGCCGGGGCGGGGCCGTCAAATTTTGCCCGGTTTCCGGTCCGGGCCCGAAGCGAGTTTTTCGCGCCGGCTTCCGAGCCGCGACTGTCGGCAACGCAAACCACAGTCCCACGTATACGCGCCTCAAGTGAGGTTCGCCCGGGCAACCTGTCGTGCGTGCAGCATGGTGTTTACCACCCACAACGGTGGATGCCGCAAATGGCAACAGTGCGGGGCGCGAGTGAGCAGTCGCATTCTGGCTGTGTGGAATATCGCGCCTGGCTGACGCCAATTTGGCGTGACCCCTTACCGCACGGTACAACAACGCCAAAACAAACCATCCTACGTCAGTTTCGCGACGACGCTCTCAGGCAACGGCTCGCCAATCGCGTCATAAACGAACGTCATTATCAACTCGGTGACGTGTCGATTCGCGGTCGCGTTCCAATGGACGCCGTCGTGCTCACTGCGAGGCGGGGCACCATTCAATTCAAATCAAATGAAATGGAACACTCTCCAGTGGGCAAAGATAAACGTGACCGATCAGCGGACCGCATCAAAACAGAAAGAACGTGTCTGCCGAATAATTATCGACTTTTTTTGTCAAAATGTTAATAACGATAACGTTAACGAAACGCTTGTAATAGTGGGAACGTGCAGTCATGACGGGTAATCAGCTGGCTGGCTGCTTTTGAATAGGACTTCACTGATTGGTCCAACTAACTCGATGCAGCCAGTCAGCGTGCCAAATTCAAATGCAGTATTTAGTTTGACCGCAGCTATGCTACGAGCGACACGACACATCCGAGCTTCTTTCTCGTTTTTCATAAATATCGATTCGGACCTTTCTCAGCAATAATCGATCGCAAAAAAGGGCTTACCGAAAATTCGTGCAGAGCGGCCGAAAATAGTAGTGCAAATCTAAAACATCGAATCCATAAGAGGCGACTATTTGAGCGATGTGGTAGTTCGCCTCCAAGATTGACAGTCTAAGAACAGAAAAAATACATAATTTTATGCAAGCGTACAGTCACGAATTCACAATTTGACAGATCTCAACAGCATGTGTGTAAAGTTGCTGTAAACACTGTTATGTTGCTTAGTCGAAAACAAACACACACACACGCCGGCTTTTAAGGTATTCAATGTGTGCGTGCCAGTGCGTTTGTTTCGTGATTGTGTGATATTATACTGTGCTGTTTGTCACAGAGCACACACACGCTGTCTTCAGAACAGCACTTTATAGCAGCACATACAACGCACCGCAAGCCGTTCTCCTTGTGTTTCACAGCGTCCTGCATGACACCGGCTCGGATGTGCGTGTCCAACGGCAACGCCGCCAACCACAGGAACATGCTGGAAGCCGGCAGCACTTCCTTCAACTGCTGCAGCAGACGGTTCATGTTCTCCAGGTACAGATAGAAATAGCCGTGATCTTTGTCCACCTGTTCTTGCGAGTGTTTGTAGTGCCTGCATGAAGAGGCTGTTGTTGTTGTTGTTGTTGTTGTTGTTGTTGTTGGTAAAGGCTGTTCCTACTGACGTATGCTGACGTACGTCGACGGACGTCAAATGCACGTCACCTCTCTATGGACACACAACACAAGACCTGACGTGCCGTTGTGTGCTTACAAATCGTCTTCATGAACGACAGTATGCTATAACACAAGACCTATCGTGACATGCCATACACGCACACTTCAGCATGTAACGCGCCTTAACAGAGACGATGTCTGACGTAATAAAAAAGTGCGAAAGTGTTCTGCTGGAAATGCCGATCGGCAGTACAAAGGTAATCAATCTGAAAGGCGTATCATTTTTTTGATCTTTGCGGTGAGAATCGTATCGAGTTCGAGTACACTAACCAAACCAACTAAACGGCCGAACTAAACCGTGTTGGCGCACGCTGTGCACGCAGCGTACCAGGTCAAATCCCAGAGACAGCTGTTCATGAACATGTAGTCCGGCGGCATGTACGATGGGTGCTCTGCGGTCGGCACGAACGTCTCGATCATTTTCTGCATCTGATCGTCGTAGAGTCTGCAGAATCAGAACAAAAAGAACTTGAGCTGCTTCACCGAAACGACTCTCCAGTGCACCGTAAGTGCACTTATGAAGAAAACGGACGTGCACTTCAGTGTGTAAATTCGGCGAACAGCGTTGTATTTGAGTTACACGACAGCTGATTGGTTCAACAGTTTCAACACTCAACGTTTAAAAAAAAACACGACACAGCTGCATATTGCAATGAGCGTGTGCTTAAGTCAACTGTTGCAACAGTCGACGCACGGATATGGATGGCGTTTGCCAATATAGTGCACAGCACGCACAACACACACAGCCAACCAACGCACGGTGTCTTCGCGCGCGCGAATTCCAATTTTCAGTTGACTGCCATGTTCGGATAAGTCGACTATAACGAGCAAACAGCAACGTACTGCGTCGTGAAGTAGAACTCAACACGGTGCTCGTCGGTCATGAACTGGCGCACCTCCATGAACCCGGTGAGATTCTTCCGCTCGGTCGCATAAACCAACGAGTCGCCAAGATATTGTGGTTCGGCCTGAAATTGATTTCACAACATAACACGATGGTCAGTCAGTGGTCAGCAGAACCGAACGTCAACACACAGGTAAGCAGAATCGTTCGGCCCTGCAATACCGTGCACTTGGAAACACAATTTCAATTGAAAAAAACAAAACAAATCGAAATCTGACCCAATGATACACCCCACCCCCTGTGCCAGTGTGTTTGTTCAGACCAACCAAACTTGCGAAAAATAAAACGATTAATATAAATATACTTTTTTCTTCAGATCATTTGTTTCGACCGCCTTTCCCGTCACCAACATAGCGAGGAAATCTTTGTAGAAGCCGCGTACAACTGAAAACATCGATGTCAACTTTTTTTCGGTGTAATTCAGTAGAATCGAAGCGAATCTTGAAACTTGCTCAAATGAGCAAGGAAGCAGATTTAGTCCGTCATAAAACCAGAAACTAACATGAAGCAGAATTTAGTGACGCGTAGCTATGTTTTAACTATAACTACGCGTCTCTAAATACGGCTTCATGAATGCTGCTAAAAATGCACCCAATCACTCCACCTAGGAGACAAAATACAAAAACAAGTCGACTTCTCCGTGAACCTTAACCTGATGGGATTACCGATCTGATCTGTCTCACAATGTCAGCTCAGTTTAAAAAAATCAAAACTCGAAAAAACCCAAGTGACCGACTGGAATCGCCGATGAACACGACGTATCGATTTCGAAACAAGCGTCGTGCGTCCTGACACGAGAACACGTGACCACTGGCCAGTTTGTGCGGGTCCTCCTTGCGCCAGAACTCGACGAACTGCGAGCCAACCGGATTGCCGCACTGCGATGGACCGGGCTGCATCGGAAGGAAGATTTTTCTATTTTTAGGAAGAAAAAACACTGCTAGTTAGTGTTGACTGCTTGGTAGTCTGCTGCCAGTCAATGCGATGTCAGCCTGAAAAAAACGTCCAGTCTGAAAAGTTTTCTTTCGACAATACTTCAACAGAACATTCAGAAACTGACAAATACGCAGGCAATAAAAACGGTATGTCATTGCGTGTGCGTGACAGCAAGACATTTTGCCTTGCGCGACAAAGAAAACGTCCAAACCATGGACAAAGGAAAGTGTATTAAAAGTGTCGGTTCTGCAAAATTACCCCAATCCACCAACCATTTTTGAGATCGCTATTGTACCATCAGTCTGAAAAAACAATTGAATCATGAAATAGAATAATTCTAATCATGAAGTTTATGTGTAACATTGGATATGAATAAAAAACATCCATAAAGTCAGCTTCAGTTAGACATCTGTCAGGTCAGATGCTTGTGCAACAAAGTGCAACGAGTAAAAGTTCCTAAACCACAAACCATTTGCTATTTGGTTCAACTTTTATTTTCCACTCAGAATCGAATGACAACGACTGACATGGCCATAGTATTACAATGACTATTTGTATTGTGAAAAAATTTACATTGTAAACCCTTTCAAATAGTTTACTTTTTAACAACCAAATCAACTGAAAACGCTCAGGAAGTGAAGTCCAAATTAGACGTTACCTGTAATACACATCCGTCCTCGAAAATGAAACTCACAAAAACAAAAAAAAAGATCTTGATATGGATGAATTAAATGTAAGTACACTCAACAAGAAAGACAACAACGTTAGTTTTTGGCAAGTACAAAAACCGGCAATATAAGGCCACAAGATTATGAAAACGTCTGCTCTAGAAACAAGGAGTACTATCTCACCGCTCAGATCCCTGAAAGTGAAGAAAGACGATTACAGCACATCAACCGTGATTCTTCTGTTTCAATCAGTTTGCATAAACTGTTCGTTGATTGAACGCGACTTTTTAAATTGTAAAATCCTGTCGAGACTAACAACGGGATAAAACTAAAAACTGCATTACGTGCGTAGGTTTGATCAACAGCATGGATAACAAACAGCAAAAAAGCACCAAAGGACATGAGAGATCAGAGAATGCACGGAAGTGAGCTGAAATAACAAAAAAAAAATCCTGGCACAATGACAAAAATGGAATGATCAGTGAAATTAAACCGGAGGTTTGATAGACACAGTTTTCGATTTTCATGGTGATCTGTAAACTTTGGTGATGTTATTGAATGCCTTGCCTTCACAAACATTTAACTGAGAAAAACTGCAATTTATCGGCAGCAACGGGGTGCAGAAATTAGGGGGAATAGAAATTTCACAAAATAAATCTTTATATAGGCCCGTTTATACCTAACGTATGCAGACCTACGTTGACGTACGTCAGGTACATGTATGACGTGACGTGCCGTACATGCACCGTACCGTTCTGCATCCGTCTGGTATAAACGGGCCTTAACAGTTGATGAACCTACAAATATGGACGCCTATTTATAAGAACGTGTCGTATTTGTCACGTGAACTGACAGTCCAGGTTCTTTTGCATGACCAGCGGGTGGTTGATTTTGTTTGAAGCACATACGACGTCATTTCGGCTTGACACGTTCGAATAAACCAGCTGTACAACCAAAATTTCCGAGAAAAAAGTTTCTGCAATCTGCAGCAATGTTTTTCGTCTGTGGGTTGCCAGTAGCCATTTGAGCACACGTTTGCTTCAATCAAAACTTGTGCTCGCTCCATACTGCTTGAAATACATCTCCGCAATGAGACCAAAAGTGTCGCACAGTTTCGCGGCACTGTCCGTCATGCTCGGCGCGAAATGCGGCAGATTGAAATCGTTCCACTTTGGGTCAGCTCTGAAGAGGGATTGTTTGACTGAGGCCCTGGTCTGAGAACACCGCGTAGTAGGTAGATTTTTTTCTGTCCAACAAATCAGGTCAATATTTTTTGCCGAAACACAAAAAAACGGCTCACTTCAGTTTGCGAACAGCGGCCGCCGGCAACGGCTCGCCGAGCGCGTCCAGAACGAACGTCAGAATCAGCTCGGTCACGTGACGACACGCGATCGCGTTCCAGTGGACGCCGTCAGCCTCTCTGCAGAGCAAAAAACAACGAATATTCAACATTTTTGTTTTGTTTTCAGAATTTTTTACAGTCTATCTATAAATATAGTCTATCTATCTATAAAAAAGTACAGAAAAGTATATAAAGAAAAAGTATAGTCTATCTGTAAATTCTGATTGGTTCGTTGCACACACCTTACAGCGTGATGGATGCGCATTCTGTGCAGGCAGACTCCGCCTCCCCGGCCATGCTATGTATCTCACTATACGTGTGTGGGGCAACCCACCAATCAGCTAGTTGTCTATGATTCACAAAAAGACTGTAACTCTAATTATTATTTGGTCTTCTCACCGGAACAAAATCAACGGTCGCATGTAGTAGTGCAAATCAATGACGTCATAGCCATAGGACGCGATCACTTGCGAGATGTGATGGTTTGCGTCGATGATGGCGGAGCTGGAAACGAACACGTTTTGACAGAACTTCTCTGGAATTGACAGAGCGAAGCGAATGCGACACTCGAGAAGTCAAACGTAGACAGGCGATATCTGAAATCTGTTTCTGCATGAGTGACGGCAATGCAAGTTTTCACCAAAAACTGGGCTTGAAGAAACTAGCTGGTCATCCATCAGACATGCACATTCTAGACTGAGGAGCGAATGTCGGAAACGGCTCTATCCGTTGGAGCGGCGTTGTTGCAATTGGCATCTCGACAGGCGCATCCCTGCTGTCATCTGCCTTGACGGCAGCGCAAGAAACACGCAGCGCACCATGGCGGTGGGTGTTCGCCACGCGCATGCCACGTCAGGAGGAATGGTGCCGTGCACACACAACCACACCAAACACCAACAACACAAACAACAGCAACACCACCGAAACGTGTAGTTTGATTTGCTTCCGGAGAAAAGTCCGAGAAAGAAAAATAAAAAGAAGAAGAAGAAGAAGAAGAAGAAGAAGAAGAAGAAGAAGAAGAAGAAGAAGAAGAAGAAGAAGAAGAAACGCCCCCAACCGCAGGCTGTTCTCCATGTGGCGGATCTCGTCCTGCATGAAGCCGCCCTTGACTTTGGTCGCCAGCGGCAGTGTCGCCAGCCAGAGGAACATGCTGCTCGGAGGCAACGTCTCCTTCAAACGCTGCAGCAGTTTGTTCATGTTCTTCGCGTACAGCTGAAAGTGCGCCAGCTCCTCGCGTCGCTGTCCGTCGAACCGTCGCACATCGTCGTTCTTGATCGCTTCTTTGTGCCTGTGTGACGGTGGTTTTTTTCAGGAAAAAAGCCTCGGTTTTAATGACCAGCTAGTTTGTCCCTGTGTTTCACTCTCCACCTCAGCTGAGAAAAGTTGACAGTTGTGAAATGTTAAAAGAACATTTTTAGAACAATGATTAATCATAAAACCAACCGACCACGAAAGATCCCACATGCAGCTGTTCATGAAAATGTAGTCCGGCGGCATGTGGCTGCTGGCCGGGTTGTTTGCGTCCGGGATGAAAGTTTGCAGCATTTTCTCGACAGTGTCGTTGTACAGCCTGCAATGTTTTCGGTCAGCTTTGAGAGAGGACGCCATTGAAGCATCGAAATGAAATCAAGAAAGTTCCAGCAAATTTTGGCGTGCATTTATTCAAAATGCTGGTGGGCTGTAGGTACGAAAACACCAAAAAAGATGTCTGTGAAGGAAAGATTTCTCACAAGAAAAAAACATTTTTAAAACTATTTTTTAGTTCCGCTCAATTCCAAGAACGCAGAAAAACTCAAAACTACACCAACTGCGTCGTGAAATAAAACTCGACGCGATACTCATCGGTCATGAACTGGCGCACTTCAACGTAGCCCACGCCGTTGCACTTCACCGGTTCATAAATCAACGAATCACCGAGGTACGACTTTTCGCCCTGCATAAAATTTTTGTTCGAAATAAAAGCAAGTTTCTCCTCTGGCCCCGCCAGAACACACAACACAAGTAGTCATGATAGACCGCTCGTGTATTGATGTGCAAAACGCCGTCCATCAAAATCAGCGGTTTCAGGATTAAATGAGTGCAGCGTCCAAAAATTCATAGATAGCACGAGCACCCATGTTAATAATCTCTTATTCAGGTCAGAAGACACCGAAGACGTCTTGAATCCAATTAGGTAAGACAAAAAGAGCTGTTTTTTCTGATTTTCTTACTCAAACCTTTAAGCGATAGATAGGCTTCTGTGCCAACAGAAGTCACGCACCTTCGATCTCAAAGAAGCCCTGCTGACCATATCGCCAGTGGCAAGCAATGCAACGAAATCTTTGTAGAGCCCACGAATCACTGAAGTGAAGAAAAACACATTTTTTCTTCAAGACTTTTGGATGTAATGCTTTCTTTATTTTTTATTTTTTTACTGTAATGCCTCATGCTCAGCGGTGTATCACTCACTACTGGACTAAGGTTTTGTAAAACTTACCCACAGGTACTTTTTAATTTTAAGGCAGTTTCCCGTTTTTTTTTCAATAATTTTGATTCGAAAAAACGGTCTTGTCAACCATTTATTTCGACTTGACAAATCCGATTCTGATATGCAAATTCTGACCTGAACTTTCGTGAAAGTATCGGTCAGAGAGCAAACAATTGACAGTTCAGCGAACAAATAATTTGAAAGTACCGGTAAAAACCCAAAAAAGCCGGCAAATACGCGTTTTTCACTATTATTTTTCCAATCGAAATGAGGACCACCCAGCACAAATACAGTTTTTCACCATTGCTTGCAAGCCACCACTGTTCCAGCACCCCTTTATAAATTTCACTTTTTAGTTTAAGCATGCCCTTATTGGTACAAAATCAACGAAGTTGTCGTAGCATAGCATTTATAGCTATTCATTGTTTTCATAGAACATTCTGAAAAACCAAAACGACTCCTACCAGAGTCCCCGACAAAAACGACAAATCGATTCCGGAAAATTCTTCTGGAGTCGGCGGACGAAAACACACAGCCGCGACGGAGTAATTCATTCGCTCTTTTCGTGCTGTTGTGTCTTCTAATATTCTCGACGTAGTCGGAGCCGATTTTTTTTCGGTTGTCTTCATTGGCGTTTTCGCCGCTCTGCCAGAACAGAATGCTTCGTTTGCCCAAACCAAAAACTGTGTGATGTGCCCTGATCTGACTACCACCAACCGATTCAATCAACAAAACCAACATGCCAATCCCGGAGGGCGGAGACGGAGGAAAAAAGTTTGAAAAGCACAATTTGTGCGTGAACAGTAGCG